>SSNU01000209.1:304010-395693 GCA_012064415.1 Gyrodactylus bullatarudis
GACCCCTCTATCAAAAAATTATTCATTATACATAATTCAAATAACATAGATAGTAAGAGGTGAACGTAATGAAGGCATTCATCGAATTTCATTTTCTAAATATTTTTATTTCCATAATTATCCTCATTTGAAAACTCAAAAGGGTCATTTTGACCCTGTTGGTACCTCTAGGGTTAGATCGGATCAAAATAATCCCATTAGAATCTCATTTAGAATCGTTTTTTTATGAGTCTATTTCTATATTGGTCTCTTATCGTCTTAAAAGGGTTTTAAAGTGAAATTGCATTTTGTTTAAAATTAATTGTAATAAAGGCTTGATTCGTTTTTATAACTTAGTAACAGGTTAAATAGGTCAAAAAATGCAATATACTTATACCTCTCCCTCCCATTTAATACTTGAATATAGGTATGAATACATCAAGTATCATTGATTCATTTTGATTGGTTCATTTCGACGCTGAAACTAGATTAGACAAGGGGGGATTTTCGCTATAACTGATTTAGACCATTACCAAAATTTCATCGATTTTCAAGTAGTGAAAATGTTCAAAAAATCAAAATTCGATTTTCTTTGACTAATCGAGATCCTAAAAATCGACTTTTGATCCATCTCTCACTTTTAAATCAACGAAAAATTTCAACTCAAACTTCAAAAAAGTGGGAATTCGGTGCCATCGCTAGATTTAAAATATGCCATAACTTTCTTAAAATTTGATTTTTTTCAAATTATTTTTCTTCAGATCCTGAAAGTGGAACCTACGATCTATATTCCAAAAAATCTTGATCAAATTCGATTTCCTGATAAAAAATATATAATTTTGTAAAAATAATAAATTCCCATCTTCATATTAATTAGCTTTATTAAGAGTATTTACTGTTTGGACTCGATTAGAAGGAAAACTATAACTTCTTGTTCGAATGAACTTCATAAACATATCTTAACCCCTTTAGAAGGTAGAATATACTAAAGCTATTCTCGATGAATTTGGGTATTCATGATTTTTACAAAAATCTCATATTTTTTCATCAGGGTATCAAAATTTTTGTAAGATTTTTTGGTAACTGATTAAAAATGTACACTTTTACTAATTTGAGAAAAAAAATTTGAAAAAAGTTTTTCTTGGAAAATTTTAGAAACATTTTAAAATTCGAGACTTTTTAAAAAGTTTGAGTTGAAAATTTTTTGTTGATTTCAAGGTCTGAGAGGAATCAAACGTTAATTTTCAGACAATCATCATTAAACAAAAAAATATTTACTCTCATTCATTTTTTTGAAAAAACTATCATTTTGAAATGATCTTGGATCACTCTAGTTTATCAATTTCCAAGCAGTAAAAATGATCGAAAAAAAGGAAGTAGACTTTCGCACGTAAATAGTGTGTTTTTTCAAAAAAATGAATGAGAGTAAATATTTTTTTGTTTAATGATGATCCTGAAAAATAACATTTGATTCCTCTCAGACCTTGGAATCAACAAAAATTTTCAACTCAAACTTTAAAAAAATCTCGAATTTTACAATGTCCCTAAAATTTTCCAAGAAAAACTTTTTTCAAATTTTTTTTCTCAAATTAGTAAAAGTGTACATTTTTTATCAGTTACCAAAAAATCTTACAAAAATTTTGATACCCTGATGAAAAAAATGAGATTTTTGTAAAAATCATGAATACCCAAATTCATCGAGAATAGCTTTAGTATATACGGGCTATTATTTACATAATCAAAATATTTTTAACACTGGGGGTCATGAAAAATACAAACTTAAGGTAGATGGAAAAAGTAAACTGATTCTGAATCTCAGATCTGAAGATTTCCGTATAATTCTGAGATGATTTTTTGAAAATTCCAAGTTCTAAAATTTAAAATCGTGAATGATCATTTTTCAAATTTCTATTTGACACCAAAAATCCAATTTTTTTGGGACCTTGAACTGAAATTTTATATTAATTTCAAAGTGAGAGAGGGATCACAATAAGATAAGAAAGTCAAATATAGCCGACAAAAAAAATTTTTTTATAACTTTTTGGCGCCAAAATCCGATCTTTTCGAACTTTGGCCTGATTTCAAAGTGAGAGAGTGATCAAAAGTTGATTTTCAGGATCACAATAAGATAAGAAAAAAAGATCCACCATTTTCGAGAAATTTCGATTTGTCGAAAAGTAGTGAAAATGATCAAAAAATCAAAATTCGACTCCAAAACATTCAGCATATTCGGTTTTCTTATCTTATTGTGAATCAACTTCTGATCACTCTCTCACTTTGGAATCAATATATAATTTCAGCCCAAAGTTCGGAAAAATGGGATTTTGGCGCCGAAACGAAATTTGATAAATGTCTATATTTTTCATAAAACAATTTAATATTCAGAATTTTTTTCTTCAAATCGTAAAAGTGGGCAACATGAGTAGGATTCCAAAAAATCTTAAGCATTTTTGGTGAAAAAATCAAAGTTTTTGTAAAAATCATAGATTTCCAACTTCATATCAGTTAGTACAATTTCAATATTTTTGTAATGTTTATTGATGATATTGTTAAGTCTCCTTCTAATGCGATTACTAAGACTGTCGCGCTTGATTTTGAGTCTAAAATTCAAGTGATAGCTAGAATTATAGGATTACAATATGGTACTTGCCACTTGGGATATATTCTTATCGCATGACAGAAAGAAATTATAAATTCGACACGTAAGCCAAGTGAATAGCATTTTTGCAATATTTAGGCAATAGACTTTTCTACTTTTTCCTACTTATGAATTAAATATTGCAAATCTTATGAAAATCTAATAAAGGAGATCATCATTCAGATTCTAGAGCAATAAAAATGAATTCTATTTTCATTTACTTTCTGATAAAATTTTGCTAAGTAGCCTCATTGAAGTACCTGGAATATGGCCTTGTTTTACGAATTTCATTAAAATTCGGCATCATCCTACATAAATATAAATAGGATTAATTCTAAATAAATCTCTTTTTAGATGCACCTCGATCAAAAAGAATTCGAAATGGTTTTCAATATGCCTTTTTATGCTTTCCAACGTCTGCCTTTATGGAAGCAAAATGACCTCAAGTTACGTGCTGGATTATTTGCTGTGTAATACTATTATTATTTCTCCTTCTGATCTATTTATAATGCTACGACGCCAGGAATTATTTTGATATAAAGAAATACTTATTTTTTCCTTCAATTGACCATGCATTGGTTTACCGTCCAAAAGAAAGCTCTCAACATAGTAACCACGATCCCCTTATCTAAACATACACTATTTCGAAAAGTTTCAAGTTATGAAAATCTTTTTTGAAAAAGGATTTTCAAAAGTAATTTCTTGATACCTTCCTGTGATTCATTATTGGGGAAAATAAAAATATTGACGATTACTTTTGATGACTTTTTATCCATTTGTATGACAGAAACACGAATGGATTGAAATCTATTCAGAGGAAATCAATTACACAACATGGAATAATGATCTTGTTGAAATTGTTTTAGCAACCCAATCTAAACAAAAGAAAATGTATATTACAATTGAAAAAAAGATAGAATACTATACTATACTAATAAGTAATATTAATCATGAAAAGATACAGTCTTTCTATCTATACTCGATGTGTTAATTTAAAAATGGATTATGATATTATATTAATTTTGATTTTTTTTCTATATAAACATAATATTCATTGCTAAAATTATTATCTTGATATATGAAATGAAATTGAGTAGAGAAAAATCGCTCTCTATTGTGATTGATCAAGAGTCAATTCAAAATTAAGTGATTTGTTTTCGCGCGTTAATATTTAAACAAAATATTAAAAAAATAATAAAGTTGTGCATCAGTTTTGGATTGCGAGAATGAGTAATTTGGACAATACTTCATTTTATGTCATTGAAGCTTTTCAAGATGAAATCAATTTATTGAGGAAAGTTTTCAAAGTCACTGAAACGACTTTAGATAGAATTCTTCATTGACTTTTAATTTGACAAGGTGTAATTATGAAACAATTTTACCTTACGTAGACAATTTGTATGAAATGTAATGCACAGTTGGCAAGAAAAATTAGGAAACTTTAGCTCAACTTTAGTAAATGAACGAATTGAATAGGATTTAGTGGTACGGATTGAATCAGGAGAAAATAAGCATCTTAATACTTTTTGAGACTCTAGTAAACACAAAATCGATCCCATTTCATTGCTAAATAATCAGTAAAAACTCAAACGTTGAGTTAGCTACAGTTGTTATCTTGAAATTCAAAAGTTGGTCAAGAAGACTCTAGAATTGAAAATGAAAAGATCAATAAAATGATAAATTATCATTAATAATCAAAAGTTTTTGTTGAAATAAGCAGATCATTTTCTTCTCCGTCTTTTACTTATAGCTTCACGCTGATTTTTTACAACCTGAGTCAATTCATATAGGGGTTCCTGTAAGGCATTTCTAATTGACGAAACAAATGGCTGGGTCATATTACTAACTAGGTTAGCAACTAACTTTTCTTGATCCATCAAGAGATCTTTGTAAGCATTTTGCATTCTGTCTGGCATTTCAGAGATCATCTCTTGGCCCATTGATAGACCGTCTTGAATTTCCTGCGCGAAGCCAGTGAGACCACTTTGGTTTAGAAATTCATCAAGAAATTCAGTCGAATTAAACCCTCCTCTCGCATGGAACACCATGCTCAGCAGCAATAGACTTGTAAAAAGTTTCATTGCTACAATATTTTTATAATTTTCAAAATCTCTCAGTATTTATATAATAAAATGAGTGCAGTTTTACTCAACAGCTGTTTTTGTAAGTATGGAAATTATCTTGATTTCTGTATACATGTATTTTTTCTTGTAGGCCTTATTGACAAACTTGAAGATTTAAACTTTTTGAGAGCATGCTACCTAATGCAAAAAATGTATTACCCATAAGTAGTTATTTTTTTATAATTTAAATTCTACAGATATCTTTAAATCTCAAAACTCAGATCATGAAGAAATCACGTTGAAGGCGTTTGAAAACATTCATAAATACTAGACTCGAACGAAATTTCGCAAAATTACTTAAATCGCCCATCGATATGATAAATCTTCAAGAATTTTATACTATCCCACCAAATTTTAATTCAAAATACCTTTCCATGCTTCTGGAATAAGATAAACAAAATTGTGAAAATTTTCAATGATTTTTAATTTATTTGAGATTTATTTATTGTAGATATTCAGCTATATTTTAACTTTCATCATATATACTGTCAGCTGATTGAAATAGATCTCGGAAACTGACATAACCAGGCAGCGTTTGTGACTCGCTAAGTTAAATTTAACTCCTATTCAAATCAGTTTAACAAAACTAGGTGCCTCTATAGTTATATTCAACAAAGTATTCCCTATCAATACGGTAAGTAAACCGATAGTGAAGACTCATAAAACTTTCATTAAAATTCCAATAAGTTGGGATTCTTCTTATCCCTACTGACCAAATAAATTTCTTTTGTTCTTAATCCTAGCATGACTTTTAGTCAGCAACCTCAGAGTCAATTTTCTCGACTAGAATTATTCTTTAACTATTAGAAATATTTCGTTCTAGGTGTTTAGGTAATATATCCCACAGGTTCTATAGGTGCTTAAAACTAAACATTCCTAGTTAACCTTTGTAAGTAAAGGTGCTGCACTATTCATAAATTACAATGTCTTTAGACATTCAACCTACTAGTAAAGTGTGGTAACAGGTTATTGAAATACAATTTTATGGTGAATCAATTGTAATTACTTGTGACCAAATTTTAGTTTTTTCAAAAAACACTACAGTTTCTACATTATTATTCAACAAATTCAACCATTCTTGATTTCTTCATCAAAGTTTAGACATCTCTTTGAGACTTTCTGAGGTTCTTTTAGAGTGAATCAAATGAAATACTATGTAATAACAGGGAATTCTCAAATTATAGAAACTTTTATTTACACAAGTTATAAAATTTCATCGTAAATAATTGGATTGAGAAGATGTTTTTCGTGACGCTCCTTTAGTAATAATCGTTCATTCTTAACCTTCTCATCGAGTAAATTTAGATCGGATTGAATGTTGCTTCGAATTTCTTTGGAAATTCTTCCAGTTATATTGTTAAACATCGAAATTGCATACTTTTCTTGTAATGATAAGAGGCCTTTCTTTTGTTCCTCTGTTATGGGCATATCATTAATCAGCTCTGAGCCAACTGTTATACTTTCTTCGATCTCATGAGCTAAATCGCTGAGTCCGGTTTTGTTTAGAAACTTTTCCAATTCCTCGTGGGCACCATTGGCACAAAATACCAGTATTATTGTCAGGAAGAAAATTTTCGAGTTCATATTTAATTAAAATAATTCAAATAAGTAATATAATTCGTTCACTTTTATATTCTAGACAGATTGAAAACATCTGTGTCTGTATTAGTAAAATAACTGAAGAAAAGAAAATTGTGTATTCTTTTTTTTAAATTTAATTATAATTCAAATGAGTATTCAGAGTTCCAGTCTCGTTTGAAAATTTCGACAGCCTTTTCTCGTATTGTGTCAGTTGAGTTTACATCATCATAGGAAATAAATGAAGTTCCTCCAGTTGTGAGAAAATAATCCCCTGACCAATTGGAAGTGCCAATAAACACGGTGTTATCAGTTACCATGTATTTGTTATGATTCACACGTGCATGATCAAGCTTCTTTTGAAATTCTGTATAGGCAGGGACAATAAAATTTCTCTAAATGGGGGAAATTTTCAGATGAATTCCATAAAGCTGAGTATATGATTTCTTGAGTCTAAGAGCTAGTATCTGAATCATTAGAATACAAACCCTTACAGCCAAGGTTTTATTCTTGGTTGTAACTTATTTTGATTTTCCTCAAGAATTTATCTCCGACATCAAAAAGGAATTTCAATTAGACTCATTGCGGATTTGTTAAGAAAGAAAACTTACAACTCTCAACTTAGAGCCTTTTATTCCACTAAGGGATTTCAAAGATTCCAGATAATTCAGTTGACTTTTGTCAGTATACCTCCAGTGAGATATTAAAAGTCTGACTTCAATTTGTCTATCCAGCGCAGCTGTTCGAAGAGCATCATCAATGACTGGCCAGAATTGAGTTGTCACTTTGTTTGTACCATACATGATTATTTCTGGTGCATAGGTCATTACAGAAATATAGACGAATTCTTTTGCTGATTCGATAACATTCAAAAGACCGTCTAAATCATTCGTGCGACCTGGAGGACGTAAACTTGGTGGAGACATCTAGAAATTTTAAGATGGACTATAATACCCATTTTAATACAGATTAATTTAATTAAAAAAAGCTCTTGGTTGCTTAACTTTTGACTCAAGACTAATTTTAACACGTTAAATAATATTGTATAAATAATCACTTTGAGAAATTTAGAATTCAATTAACCTATTACGTTTTTAATCTAACCCTGATTTAATCATTAACGAATTTCACTGCGTTTTGGTGCTTATTACATGATTTCTACAATCTGGCGTTTAATTTATCACTCCTGTAATCATAACAGGGATTGATGAAATGCTTTTTGATAAAATTTTTGCCTTTGTTCCACACCCAAAATAATTTTGAGGAAAAGAGAGAATTAAACTTTTTTCACAATTTCCTGATCAACTTTAATTGATTATAAATAGGATATTTTAAATCAAAGATGCGCAGTTTATTTTACTGTTTTGGTCTAGAAATAAAAACTTATGGAATGATCTTAACCCTTAAAGTCCCAGAGAATTTTTTTTTCATGACTCGCATTCAATCTTTTGTCTATCCCATGGTTTGTGAATACGCGATTACGAATCTACAGTTGTTTAAATGCAATTATTTTTGGTTCAGAAGTTTGCATATTTTCTAGAGGTATGATTCCTCGATAAAAGTTATCTTATTTTTTATCCATGACCCTGGGAAGTAGGTTTTCAAAAAACGTTTTAAACAAAAATAATTTTTTTGAAAAAAAATCAACTCTCTTTTAGTTAGTAAAGCACAAGTTTGACGAATGATAGAGCCAAGATCCTTGCGTATTCCAGGAGATTAATATATTTCCTATCGAATGGGTGGTAAACCAAGTATTTTCTGATGCTTGAATGAATAATTATGAGTTGCTAAAATGACGTGTGATAGATCTTTCACTGTGGGACATTGAGGGTTAAATTCAAACACAATATTTGCCTACTTTCAAGTAATGAAAGATTATTCTTATATAACTCAAGGGCAGAAGAGGGGGAGTTAATTTTCCCCATCCATTACAGAGGTACTACTGTGAGCTGTTCATCTTCGTAAGCAAAATGAAAATTCTTTAAAATCTGTTGAATCATAAAATCAACCTTACCGTCAAGAACAAATTTGCAGGTTTTCCGTTAATGTTTATATTCATAACATTTGTCATGTTATAGTTCGTAACTAGATCTGTTGGCCAAACTTTGGGTATGGTATTGTTCATCTTACCGACTAGCCAATAAGCCTCAAAGATTTTATCCAAATCATCCATGATTTGAGGACAATTCTCAAAGCTTAAGCCGAGCTCTTTAACCTGCGTCAAAGATCTAAAATCCATGTTTGCACTTCCAATATAGCCATGTCGACCATCAATGATCCATAGTTTGTTGTGGAGTACTCCAGATCCATATATTTTGTTCATATCAACATAGCTGACTTTTCCACCGGCAGCTTTGATCTCATCCAAATTGCTGATTTCTCGTTCAGCTCCACTTTGTGCAATTTTCAGTTCAACACCCCTGCTGGGTAAACTCTTGAATAGGGCGAAAATCTCCTCGCCTTGTTTTGTTGATTCATCAGTGATGTTTAAATCTTTTCCCGATAGAGTCCAGTAAAATGCTGTCACCTTGACAGACCTCTCGGCATTAAGCAAGAGTTTCCTCCACCAGTCAAACGTCTTCATATTATCAACATAACTATGAGGATATGTCATGTTCTCCGGGATAGATTCAACCAAGCGAACACTACATGATTCATCATTGATACTAGGCAATATCAGTCCACAGCCTTTGTGGATAATTGCAGCTAATATGAGTTGCATAAGAAAATGGAAGCTCTTCGGAATCATGGCTTGTGCTAGAAATTGTTATTCAGCGTTTGAATTTATTTGAAATCGTGTATTTATTTATGTAAAATTAATTTGAACTTTGTAGTCTTTTTGTCATGATGCATTAAAATGAGAGAAAAATGAATTACTCTTGACATCAAACCATAACTTGATTGTGAAAACATGTTTTTAGCTAATGTTTAGATATGTAAAGTTTACATAGTATCAGGGGTTGATGAGAGAGATTGTATCGATAAATTTTCTTTATCATTATTCTAGAAATGCTATACTGTATTAACTTTAGCGTTCGATTATTTGAGATAACTTTATTTCCTAAACAATCCATAGTGTATACCGTGATCACTGATCAATCATACATACAGAGAAATTATTGAAATTGCTATTAAAATTAAATAACACGAATAATTTTTTCACAATGAACAATAAAGAGAAGACGTCAGAGTCTTGAAATCTATATAGATTGTTACCCATAAATAAGAGACCACTGGATTGGTCATTTTATGTAATTTTTGAAAATCCTTTTTTAAACCTAGTTTAAACGAGGATGAGAATTTATGATTGCAAGAATAGCACATATGTGTTGATGAAGAGAAAAGAAAAAATTTGAATTCAGAGTTGATTCTTTTTGTTGATGGGGGGGGGGGGTATTTGCAAAATTGGTGACTCGGACAATCGCAATCCTGTGCTGAATGATATTCATCTTGCAATTATGGTTACAATCTTGAAAAATCTGTTTTTCATAACTATTCAAATTTTTTTCCTGAGTATTTTTACTCAAGACTATATCTAAAGCCAATTAATATGAAGATGGGAATTTATGGTTTTTACAACATTCTTAATTTATTCATCAAGAAATCGAATTTGATCAAGATTTTTTGGAATCTAGATCATGAAGCCCTCTTTCGCGATACGGAGAAAAAAAATTTAGAAAAAATTAATTGTTGGAAAATAAAGTAAATTTGAAATCTTGAAGTAGCGCCGAATTCCCATTTTTTTGGACTTTGAGTTGAGAAATTTTGTTGATTTAAAAGTGAGAGATGGATCAAAAGTCGATTTTTAGGATCACATTAAGACAAAAATACCAATTATCATTATTAAAATTTTGATAAATTCGTCATTTTTCTGGGATCAAATTTCATCGACTTTCAAGTAGGGAAAATAATGAAAAATTCAAAATTTGATTTTTACACGATTATGGGGTGATTCTCAAAACCAAATTCAGCATAATTGATTTCTTTGACTAATTATGATATTAAATATCAACTTTTGATCACTCTCTCACATTAAAATCAGCAAAAATTTTCACATCAAAGTTCAAAAAATGGGAATTTGGCGCTACTTCAAGATTTCAAATTTACCGTATTTACCTTAAAAACTGATTTTTTTTCTCTGTATCGTGAAAGAGGACCTCATGATCTAGATTCCAAAAAATCTTGATCAAATTCGATTTCTTGATGAAAAAATTAAGAAATTTATAAAAATCATAAATTCCCATCTTCATATTAACTAGGTGTAGATAGTTAGTTTTCATTGCAAAATAAATTAATTTTGCTGTACATTAGAAATTTTTCGAAAATAAAGACCCGAATGAATAGTCCAACTTTAAGATTTCTAGATGTGTAATTTTTTTGGTAAAACCCATAGTTGGGGGTGAAGTGGATTCAATAAAATTGAAAATGTTTGCGTGTATCAAAAACTAGAACAATTCCTAGGATACTCAGGAAAAAAATTTGAATAGTTATGAAAAACAGATTTTTCAAGATTGTAACCATAATTGCAAGATGAATATCATTCAGCACAGGAACCATGGCTGCATTTACCAAGTTTCAACACAATGAAAAGTGATCATGTATTTAAAATTTTGCATTACAAAAAGGAACCAAAAAGTGAATTAAATTTTAGAGGTCCTCAAATCAAATACGTATGAAAAAGTAACCAAAATTGTATTATGACATACCACTGTAACCATGTCTGCAAATGCGATTGTCCGAATACTCCTTTGTAACTATAGTAGTTGAGTGAGCTGCTTTCTGGCCTAGTAATTATTAGGCTATAATTCTATTGATTTTTGATCTTATAAAATTACCAATTTTAAAATCAAATTCAAATTAAGTACTCGATAAGGACCATTTTTCCGAAATATCTCTTGTCTTCATGAAAAAGATGTGCCTTATATTTCGAAATATTATATTTTTGAAGTCTTGCGAAAATCAAGCGAATTCTTTTAAACTTGCTTTATTTAACAAAGGCAAATTTCTATTCAACTCCATGTGAATATTGAACTGAACCCAAAATGAATTTTTTTTCATGCTCAATGGTATCAGTTTGTCCTTAAAAATTTATATAAGTGAGGAAATACCTATTCGAACAGCATGAAAAAAAACTGTTATTCAAGTTATTACTAATGAATTATAATTAACCTTGATTCTTTATTTTTATTCATGAATATTGATCCTTTCGATAAGATGAACAAAAATGATAAAATTTAATTTGAATTGGTTCCCAACTCGAGTACCTTTTGAGTTTTGGAATTTGGTAATGGGATCCTAATTTTCTTTCCAAAACCTAATTACATCTTCGACAATAATGTTTTTTATTTACTTACCATGTGCCCAATTGGAGAAGATTTCAATTTTAGAAAAAGATTATTTTCTAGATGATGAGATAATAGAGCCGAAATTTCATTTTTAGTCATTCGACAGCATGAAACAATCTGCTCTATTAAAGTTAACGTCAATCATGTCTCAATCAAAAATTATGTTCTATGCGCCATTAGAATCCTCTCAAGGAACTGGATTAGATACTGACTCAAGTTTAAAATCTACCTCTAGTATCCACTGTATTTTTTGAACTACTTTAGAACAGAGGATCACTAATAAGAGTTTTTGGTAATAATCATTGATGCAAATTAAAAAAACATTCAAGGATTTCAAATTCAAACTTAAAAATATAGAATTAGATTTAATAGAATTCTTCAATTTCCTAATGTGAGAATACATTTGAACAATCAAATATTTAATTCATAGTTCATTCAGCACGTGTGTACCTTTAAGCAAAAGGCAAGAAGAGAGGTCACATACTTTATGGTTTATCTTAAACACGTAATAACATGAAAAGTATTTTGTTGACATTTCAAGTTATTTAGCCTCTATTATTGAATGGGAACTTTCAATCCTGCCTTGTATTTTTTAAATTCTAATACAACATTATTGAGCGAAGTTCATTAAATTTGAAATTCCTATAAAAATCGTAAACCTTTCTTTTCTACAGATCAGAATCCTGAGACTGCATAAATCAAAAAGATGATATAACTGATATGCATACTGTTCATAAAGTCTACAAATATTCAGTTTAACCTTATTGGCGTTGAGATAGATATTTAGGGATGCTCGCCAGAGCTTCTGAAAAAAAAATTATTTAATGAAAATGTACAATCAAACAGTTGAAAAGAATAGCTCTTTATCGTAAAATCTCGCCTTTCAAAAATTTGATCGTCTGCTCAAATATCCCTTATAGTTTAGAGCCAAAAAATGGCAAATCTAGAAAAATAATTTTGTTTTAAAAACTGAATTAATTTTTTTAAATCAGCGCAGTTATTTCGGCAAAGTTATCTAATTTTGCTGAGGAAAATAAATAATTTGGGAGATGAAGTAGCATAATAAAGAATTTTGTTTTGACGCAACAATGCTCCAAGCTTCCAAATCAAAATGAAAAGTATTTTAAATTGAAAATTTGTATGCCAGAACGAGCTCGGAAACATGTTTTTCATAGGAAAAATTCTTGGTTTATGATTATCTACTATTATGAGGTAAAGGCTGGGAGAAAGTTGAAAAATATGATTTTCCCTAACAATTTTTAATCAAAAGAAAATATCAACAAAGGCGGTTAAAATGTTATTTTTTGATATGTTGGTAGAATTTTTATGAAAATTTTGAAATGAGCATACTTGTTATTCAAATTTGAATGCTATTTTTTCACTTTTTTCTGGACTTTGTAAGATAAATGGTGAAATGAAAAAAAATCTAATTAATATCATCAGTGATGAATCATCACTTTATTTGATTCATGTTGTTTCTTAAACGGGTTAATCTCGTATTAAGATCTGGTCTACGATTTTTTGATTCGCCCAACAAAAAATTCAAGCTTGGAATATAATTTCAACTTCATTCATTTCATGATTGAAATCAGTGATCACTAGGGCGGTCAAAAGGCTATTTTTGATGTTGTTATAATTTTAATGAGATTTATGAAATTAACATTCTTGAGCATCAAGGATAATTTTGCTATTTTTCTGCTATTCAAAATCGAATGCTATTTTTCCACTAATTAGTAGTTGCTATTTTTTTACTATTTCTCAGGGCTAAGCCCTTGTCAGACAAATGGTAACATGAGAATAAATCTTATTTTTCTTGATCTCATAATTTTTCTGAAAAAAAATGCTATTTTGTGATCACTGATCTCACGTTAAGAAGCAATATTCTGCCCTATCCAACCAAAAAACCTGTTTACTCACAAGTAGTATATGTAAGTATTTGCAATATGCTATTTAAATTCTATATTTTTGAAAATTCTGCTATTTTTCTGAAGAAATGCTATTTTGTGACGACCCTAGTCATTATTATAAGGCAATGCAATCAAGTAGGGGAGGTAACCTCTCTTTATCTCCTATCTTGAAGTTGTTATTTTTACAGGTAAGCCCTAAAAAAATTATCAATGGAATGTTAAATTGGACAGGCAGTGGACTTGATCGATTATTTTTATTTCATCCAAGCAGACGAGTGTATGCAGTAATTAAAGAAATGCCATCATCTTTTAAAATGTCGAATAAATTTAGATAATACATTTTCTTATATTCTAATCATATAATTTATTGCTTATTGAAATCCATTTAATTTACAAGCAATATTCTTATTAAAGTGAGATCTAAATTTGGGAAACAACTTTTAATTTTTTCAAGACTATCCTTTTATGAACATAAACAGGAAAAAAGAATTAAAAATATTTTGAAAATATATTGGGTTTTTGAATAAATAAAAATAGATTCGATATTTTCTTTTTTTTATATATTTTAAATTTCATACATATTTAATTTGGATGGATAAAATTTCAAAGCTTCCACCTAGTATAAACCCAATTGACTTGAAGATGAGAATTTACTTTTTTTCAAAAAACTCAATACATTTTTCTCAGGAATTATTTTTCAAATTCCATAATAAAATAAGCCAATAAGTTGTGAAAAAATTCAATCAGACAGAAATTGGGCCGTTTTTCGAATTTTGAAAATGTCCCATTTTTTCAACTTTTGAGCTCATATTTTTTCGATCTCAAAGATTTGAAGCAGTTAAATGCAGATCAGCTTTACACAAAGACTTCGAATTCGGCTGCAAAAAATCACAGAAATTCGTTATAGCTGTGGTAAATTGAAAAATTTGAATTCATTGATTATCACGAAGGGGAATGATCCAAAATTTTTAAGTTTAATTTTTTCTTGAAAACAGTAGATTCCTCTCTACATCCACGGCCCAATTCGAATTCTTTGTCTAATGCTGGTTTCTATATCTGCATTTAACTGCTGCAAATCTTTGGAATCGATAAAAATTTAGAGCTCAAAAGTTGTATAATTAGAATTTCGGGACATTTTCAAAATTTTGGTCAGATTGAATTTTTTTAGAAATTTTTTTTAATTTCCACAACTTATTGGCTCATTTTATCATGGAATTCGAAAAATAAAGAGGTTAGCGTGGCTGGTAATTGAAATGTAACAATTTATCTAAAACAACACTAAAATACATTAGAAACATTCAAGAGAATCTATTTATTCAATCAATATTTATTTATACTTTAGGTGCGATAAGGGGATAGATGGAATCTAAAAGAATGATAATTTTAATTGAATTGTTCATAAAAATTATTGATTTCAGACATACCCAAGAGTTTTGTCCGAAGTTGGTTTCACAATCGCTAGATGATTCACTTGATTATTCCTCTTGACGATAACTTCAATTTTTTGCTAGCAACAAAAAGCACTTGTAAATAATAATTCCAAGATTTATTATAACCCGAATTAGCTTGGAGAAAACCTGTAATTCAGAAGCAGTTCAATTTGATAAATGAATCTTCATTGAGCATTTAAAAGAAACAGATAAATTTTTGAATTAAAAATCTGATTATGGATTATTTATCTAAAAATTCGAATATGTTAAAGATTTTCTGGGATCCTACTCATGTTGCCCACTTTTACGATGTGAAGAAAAAATTTCTGAACAAAAAATTTTTATTAAAAATATTGTCATTTTTCAATTTTCGATTTGGCGACAAAATTTTTTGATTTCAAAGTGAGAGAGTGATCAAAAGTTGATTTTTAGAAACAAAATAAGACAAGAAAGCCGAATAAGGCTTAATTTGTTCTGATGCATTACTTTATTATCGTTTGGGAGTCGAATTTCGATTTTTTTTATCCTTTTCACTAGTTGAAAATTAATGAAATTTCGCAAATCGAAAAAAAAGGTAGATCTTTCGAAAATTTTCCGGCGATATTTGGCTTCCTTGTCTTATTGTGATCACTCTCTTACTTTGAAATCAATATAAAATTTCAGTCCATAGCTCGAAAAATTCGGATTTTCGCATGAAATCGAAATTTGAAAAATGATCATATTTTTCAGAATTTTTTTCTTCAACTCGTAAAAGTGGGCAACATGAGTAGGATTTCAAAAATTCTATAACATATTCGAATTTTGGATGAAAAAATCGAGATTTTCGTACAAATCATAGATTCCCAACTTCATATCAATCAACTTTAGGCCATAACTTACATTTTCTGGGCAGTTCTTGTATTCATTGGCAATATCCCGAAGATCTTTAAAGGTACTGATGTCAACAGATCCAAATTTGAGAATAAGATCCTCGAGTTGTAGGCCAGACTCTTGGGCAATAGAATTTTGAGATAATTCATCAACTCTGGCAAATGGACGTGAAGGATGTTGGTTGCTTGATTTAGGAGTTCCTTTCCTAGGATTATCTTTGGTTTCTTCATGAACCTTTGCCAGCAGTACCTCAATCTTCTTCATGAGCGCCATGTGATCAGTATTCAAGCCTGAATCAAATTTTATCATTTAATTGTGAACAGCTCAGACTAACTACTTTAACTGAACAATTATTTAAATTTCATTGTAATCTTGAAAATTTTCCAGAATCAAGATTCATTCTCAATTTTAAACTTTTAGAATATCCTTTGAATTAATCCGATCAAATTAATAAAGTCTTTAAGAAAAAAACTATATATAATACATATTATTAATATTACTTTATCTACTAACCATGTCAAAGTTAATTTTCACTGAATTTATTTTTCTTGATGAATGGAAATTAAGTTCTTTAAAATATTTAGCAAATATGTTATTAACTACTTATAAGTATATAAATGAAAAAATGGGTAAAATTCTCAAGACTGAGTCTCCAAGACTCACATGCAATTCTGTTACGGGCAATTGAGACACTATGAATATCAATATCGTCTCGAGGAAAGTCCTCTTTATCTTTGAGCGACTCGGTCATGGAAATATTTTTATTCTTTAGATGGAGAATAGAGTAAGTTTATTTATTATTTAATTCACCACATTGGTGACTTACACTTTTGAGAATTTCATTGAATTTTTGAATTTCTCCTTCTATTTCCTCCTTCTTCTCCATTAATGCTTTGAGTTCTAGTTCAGCTTCAGACATTTCTAAAAACCTAAAAGTGAGTTATTAAATAAATCTTCTATGAATCTATAAAAATTAGTAAAAAAACTAATTCTGATAAAATTTATAATAATTTCAATTGAGTTTATTGAGAATAGGGACAATGTGAGTCAAATTATTGACAGAGTTAATAAGCTTATCTTTTGTATAGGCATCCTTGAGTTCATCAATTTCATTACATAATGCTAAAAGAGGAACTAAAGAAGTTGTCAGACCATCGAGCAACAATGATAGCATACTATCTTCAGATATGGGACCCTTGTATTCAGCTGTAGCTTTGGCGATTTCGTCAAAGCTGCCTTCAAGAAGTTTAAATGTGGCTGCAATGTCGACGAGGTTACAAGTTGTTACTTTATGCTTGTCTAGTTGTGTTTTGGCTTTAGAAATTTCCTTGGTTCTTTTTTCACTAGTTTCAGGTTCCAAAGTTTTATTCTTTTCTTCAATTAGTTTAGAGTAACGTTTAGCTTTCTCTTTCCAAACATTCTTTGTGGTATCTGGGAGGAATTTCCAAATTTCTTTCACCCTATTGTTAATATTAGAGTTTACATTGTTTTCGTCGAGCATCTCGTCATCTTTTATTTGGGCTTTGCTCTTTTCAAAATTTTTCTTCTGGACAAGAGAGAATAATTCAAATCCGTTGAGATTTTTTATTTTTTTGACCTCTTCTATCTCAAGTTCGGGACATAAGTCACTGTTTTTCATATTCATCTGACTGGAAATATTTACAAATTTATCTTCCTGGTTATCATCAATTTCATCAATACGATCAGGATGTACAGCATCTATGAAATCATTGAAAGGATCTTCATTGACCAAATTCCAACAGGGAAGATTTTTATCGGTGGGAATGTAAGGAAGACTTTTAGGATAAGGAAGTTCGTTAGGATCGACATCACACTCTAATTCAGGAATATCTTTGAAAGAGGAAGTCCGTGCGCCACGTCCTCGACCCCGACCTCTACCACGAATGGGCAATGCTTTTATTGTAGTGACTTTAAGATTTTGGAATACAGGTCTGATCTTTGGATCATTTTTTGGAGCAATCAATGGTAAATTACTATTGAACTGTGGTCTAGTGGGGACTCCCATTGGTCTGAAGCCAGGTCTAAGGACGATGGGACGACTGGGAAACTGAATGCCTCGTAAAACATTTGGATTAATAGGTTGACCAATTGGATTTGGTAACTGCGAAATTGCTATGCCTTGATTTCTGATCATTCTGACTTGATTGGAAAGAAAGACATTTTTCGGATTCATATTTTGATCGGATTGATATAAATCTGAGTGATCCATTTCATCGGGATAATTTAAGTCGTTCATTTTTGAAATAACGATAAAAATTGAACAAACAAAGAAAACTATTTTCAATACGTTGGACAATTTCTTCATATATCTGCGCTAATACAAAAAAATTTAATAATATGATTGAATATCTTTAAGAACTTGAAGTATGGATGGTAGTTTTCAAAAGATAACTGTAAGAATGAATTATAATTTGGAAGAATTATGAGAATTCAAATAATTTGCTATTCAAAGACAACTCTCATTATGTGAGTTCTTTCAAAAATTTTGATTCAATTCGACAATCTGGCAAGTTGTGTGATGTCATCATTAAAGTTGAAAATAGCAAAATTTATGCTCACAAAATCATTCTCTCTGCGTCAATTCCATACTTTAGGAATATGTTTCTTTCCGGTATGCACGAGACTAATGCTAGTGAAGTTACATTAATGAATATGGACTTGAAATCTCTTCAAAAATGTATCGACTTTGCATATTCTGGGGAGATTCTCATTAATAACAACAATGTACAATCTATATTGATTGTTGCAAACTTTCTTCAGATGACATCTCTTATCAATGTGTGTTGTCGGTTTATTGAAGAACGAATTAGTCTTGACAGTGCGATTTTATTGAGGAGAATTTCAAAGGCTTTGTCATTAATTAGCCTGACATTGGTATGCGACCAATTTATCTGTGATAACTTTGAAGCTTTTTGTAATAGTGATGCATTCCTTAAATTATCATTTAACGAATTATTTTACTTTATACGTTCTGATGATCTAAAAGTCTCTAGTGAAGAATTTATTTTTCGGAGTTTGATGCGATGGATAGAATATCAAGATGATGAAAATCCGATAGATTCTGAACAGGCTGAAGATGGACTTGAATGTAGAAAGACAGATATTGATAGGAAAATTTTTATTGAACCCCTGATGAATCAAATCCGGTTCACGTTTCTCTCTGGTGAATTTCTGACAAAAATATTCCAGGAATACTCATTTCTTCGATCCAATATTCACACCCGGGACTTGGTTGATCATGCAAAAAATTTTCTTATTTTTCCTGAAACAATTAAACAGACATCCAAGATTTTTAATATGCATCCGAGAAAGAACATTGACGTCTATGGTTTTATTTATGCCCTGGGAGGATTGAATTATACTGGCGATATGGACACTGTTATGGAAAGATATCATCCAGGTCTAGATCGTTGGGAGATAGTTGGAAATCTACCTCAACCCAGAACTCGAATTGGGTTTACTCAGTTGAATGGTTTTCTTTACGCTATCGGGGGTTATGATGGAAAGAATCGTCTTAACAATGTTGACATGTACGATCCAAAAACTGGAATTTGGACAAGTAAAGCTCCACTTTTAGTAGCTCGCAGTGCAGGATCTGCTTGGTCAGCTAATGGACGTATATTTTACTGTGGAGGTTATAATGGCATTCTATCGATGAAGAAATGTGAAATGTACATTCCAGAGAAGAATTGGTAACAAAATGATAATTGACTTAATTTTTCCCTTTGTAAATACATTGTATTTATTTTAGCTGGGTCGAAATTCCTGACATGATTGAAGCTAGGAGTACATTGGGTCTAGTCAATCTAAATGATAAGCTCTATGTGATTGGTGGACATAATGGAAGGCAAATATCGAATTCTGTAGAATGTCTTCCAATCAATTCTATCCTTGATTATGAGGATAAAGTGAAAACAAACAAAATTGAATGGCGTTCAATGAATCCAATGAAGACTAAACGATGTCGTATTAGTGTTGCTGTATTTCAAAATCGTATTATCGTTGCTGGAGGTTTCGATGGAATGTATTATTTAGATGTTGTCGAGATGTATACTCCAGGAATAAACGATTTAGGACATTGGACTGTCATAACGCGGTTAATGAGACCAAGAGCTAGAGCCTCCCTAGCTGTAACCAATGGGGCTCTTTATGTTATTGGTTAGTCAATAACTAATGGTCTTGTTGATTAATTATTAATTAAATCTTATATCTGTGTTATAATCAATCGATATGCATGATAAAAATAATTACATTTCATTTTAAAGGCGGTTATGATGGCATTCAAAATGTCAAAACAGTGCATATCTTTCGATCAAAGTATTCTGGGTTCACTGGTCGAACGCCGATTGTTAGTTCGGAAATAAATTGTTCAGATAATAGTAGTAATCAAAATCAACAAAAAACCGGCTTAACTCAAAGTTATGAGTCTATTATTAATTTTCAAGAAAATCTTCCTATTAATGATGAACGCTCGTCAGATTTAGTGAGTTTTCCTATCATTTTTTGAATTTTTATATGTTAATAAGACTTTTTTAAGATACAATCTGCTCTAGATCAGTCACCGGTAAAAATTACCAGCTCCCGAGATGAAATAAAGAATCCATTTAAAGACTGGATTTGGACTGAAGGCTCCGATTTAGTGAAAAACTATGGATGTGTCTCAGTTGCAGTCATTTCAATTACAAATGATGAAAAGTTTGCAAAAACAAGCATTTGTGAAGATGATTTATAAGCTTGAAATAAATTGTCAATCTCAACCTTTCCGCTTCTACTTCAGTAAAAGAGTGAAATTTGGACAAAAAACTCTCATATACTAATTGTTTAATTAGTTGGTCGTGAAACATTTGATTATTAGCGTAAATTTGAATTTTATTGAATAATCTTAAAAATGGGAGGTGATAGAAAATTCTTAGTTGGAGGCAACTGGAAAATGAATGGAGATAAAGCCAGTGTTAAAAAAATCATCGACTTTCTTATTAAATCAGATTTAGATTCAAACACTGGTTAGTATTCGATCACGTAACGGTTTTTAGAAGTCTTAATTGCTCCACCAACATGCTATCTCGATTATTTGAGTTCAATCAAAGCAGGAAAAATTGAAATTATGGCCCAAAATTGCTACAAATGTGAAAAAGGTGCATTTACCGGTGAAATAAGTCCAATGATGATAAAAGATTTTGGATGTAACTGGGTATTGCTCGGACATTCTGAAAGACGTCACGTATTTGGTGAATCTGATGAACTAGTTGGAGAAAAAGTCAAGCATGCTCTCGAGTGTGGATTGAATGTTATGCCATGTATTGGTGAGAAGCTCGATGAACGTGAGGCAAATAAAACAGACGAAGTTAATTTTCGTCAGCTAAAGGAAATTGCAAAAAATATTAGTTCATGTCAGTGGGACAAGGTAGTTATTGCTTATGAACCTGTTTGGGCCATTGGAACGGGAAAAACAGCCACTCCCGAACAAGCAGAAGAGGTTCATGTAAGCATTAGAAATTGGCTAAAACAAAATGTATCAGAGGATGTATCAAAGAATGTTAGAATCCTCTATGGAGGAAGTGTGAACGCAGCCAACTGCAAAGAACTGTCAAAAAAAGAGAATATTGATGGATTTCTTGTCGGTGGAGCTTCTCTAAAAGAAGAATTTCTCCATATAATCAATGCTAAAAAATAACCTCTATTTGAAAAATTTATTTTAGAAGCTTACGAAAATTTCATCATTATTTAATTTTATTTAGCTAAAATAATATATATTTTATTTGATTTAATAACAACAAACATTTTTTATCGCATCAACTAAACAAGTTCAAGGTTAAATCGAGTTGAATCAACACTTGGTAAATTCAATAGCGAGCATCTTCTCAGCTAAAAGTTCATTTCCAGTTTTAGCCATCATATCCTTTGCCCAATCATCTTGTTCGATTCCCTCAACAATTTTCCATTCACCATTTTTTATTGTCACAGGAAAGCTGAAGAAAAGATTTTTCGGAGAGCCGTAATCTCCATTACTATAAACTGCCATAGAAACAAATTCTCCTTCAGGAGTGTCACACCACCAATCTCTGACATGATCAACTATCGCTCGTGCAGCTGACATTGCACTGCTCAATTTACGAGCTGAAATGACAGCAGCACCACGAGTTTGGATCATCTTTAAGAAATCATTTCTAAGCCAGTCATCATTGTTCACGATTTGCTTAGCTTGCTTGACACCAGTATGAGTGCAAACAGTTGCTTTGGAAACATCGACAAATTGGGTGGAGCTGTGGTTTCCCCAAATGATAACATTCTTAACTTTATCACAAGAAACGTCGCAAGCCTTTGCTAATTGACCTATTGCTCTATTATGATCTAGACGAGTAAGAGCACTAAAGTTTGTTTTTGGAATGGTCGGAGCATAATGGCTCATAATGAAACAATTAGTGTTTGCTGGATTTCCGACAACAACTACCTTGACTGTTTTTTTGGCGTATTCATTCAGAGCTTGTCCTTGTTCTTTGAAAATTTTGACATTAGCCTCTAGTAAATCTTTACGCTCCATACCTTCTCTTCTGGGCATTGCTCCGACCATACAAGCAACATCAATAGAATGGAAGGCTTCTTTTAAATCTGAAGTACAGATTACTTTCTCAAGATTAGGGAAACAACAATCCTCAAGTTCCATAACCAACCCATTAAGTGAAGTCATCATTTGAGGAAGGTCAAGAAGATGTAATGTTACTTTGGTATTATTGCCGAACATTTGACCTCTAGCAATCATATAAGTCAACGAATAGGCGATTTGCCCTGCAGCTCCTGTGACTAGAACTTTTACACTCTGAAAATAGATTCATTTAAAAAAAAGTTAAAAGAGACTAGTAAGATTAAAAACGACTTACCATTTTTTATAAAGGTGGGGGCTCGTTAGAAAAACAAAATAGTCGACTATCGTGGAGCAAGAGTAATGTTTTGTTTTAAATAGATCAACTTCATTTTGAGAGCTGTGAAAAGTATTCAATTTTAAATTCAAGATTCAGACAGTCTTGGAAAATTTAGTTAAGTAATACAGGATGAATGAAACTCAAATGATTCAAGTCAAATCATATAAAAAATATTAAATCAATTCTCTCAAATTTGAATTCATAGAAATATCAAACTTTATTAAATAATAACAAAATAAAAATAGATCAAATATTATCACGTTAGATTCTAAGTTGACAGGAATGATTTAATTTTCTCCTTCAGGCAAAAGTTCAGGACTGAGATTATTCTTGGCTATTCTATTGTTAATTAAATTATCTCGAAAATTAAGAACAGATAGAATTAGGAACTCTATTGCCTGGAGAACAGCATATAGTCCACCAACTGCAGATATTATTCGTAACATCCAAGATAAAATATTTTTGTAATCTTCTTCTACAAGAATTCGCACCGGGTAAAAGTCAAAGCTTATGACTATGCCTGAGTCATCGTTGGATCCTGCTTTTGATGGATTCTAAGATTTTAGACAATAAAATAACTTACGTGAACAGTGAGTGAATATTGATATGCATCCCTTGATGACCAAGAAAAGGATTTGTAACGAGTAGGAACTATTTGAATGAAATACTTAACCAAATGATTTTTTTCTGCTGCTATGAATTCTTCTGCCTGTAAAGGATGTATTTGAGACTCTAGAGGAGTACCAAAAAAGAAATGATGGATTCTATGAGAATAATTCTTATTATTATCTGAATTTGAATCGACCAAATGAAAATGAGGGAAACCAGGAAGGTCGATGCTAACACCGGGCAAAATGTGCATATTTCCTTTTGCTCTTGAAACTCGATAAACTCCTTTAAGACGACATGCATCTGCTATTTTAGAGTCAACTTCTTTTTCAAATGGATCATTCTCATCGATAATGAGGGAAAATGGATGCAAGAGCTGCTTTTCTCGCATAACACTACTCCAGATTCTATTTTGAATACTATGATAGCGATATCTGGAATTGTTTAAGAAAGCTTTTTGAATATCGAAAAATTTTCTCGCATTAGGCTCAAGCTCGAACATTACAGGATATTTTCTAATACTTTTCGTACTATTGGAATCAATTTGTGCATCCATTAAATCCATGTTAACAAGATTACATTTCATCTTTACAGTCAAATCAAAAGAAATTGATATTTTTCTGAAATTATAATTTAAATAAGTAAGAAAATACAAACTCTGCAAATTCATCATCGATTGAATAATTGAAATTTATTTTCGGGTTCAGAAAATCAGATATTTCTATTATAATTATAAAGATAACAAAGATAATATAAAGTATCGATACTGAAAATAACGTTAAAAGAATTATCTCACATGTAATACCGGTTTTTGAAGCAACTTTACATTCTGTTGGAATTTTATGAAAAATATCAATTTTTTCAATTCTACGATTGAAAGTTGGTTCAGTAATAACACGCCGTTGACGTATCTCCATTTTTCAACAGAAACAACACTGAACCTTTGACTAACAAATCTCTTTTCAATATTCACTTTGATTGTTTTATCGAAACCGAGTGTTAGCGCGATAGTATAAATTTTTTAGATAAAAATGA
Source organism: Gyrodactylus bullatarudis (assembly GCA_012064415.1). Lineage (NCBI taxonomy): Eukaryota > Metazoa > Platyhelminthes > Monogenea > Gyrodactylidea > Gyrodactylidae > Gyrodactylus > Gyrodactylus bullatarudis. Next base: position 328,466 of record SSNU01000209.1, read on the forward strand.
ATCTAAACATTTTAATTCTCTTCTCTCTACTACTAGTACATTCCTATTCAGTCACACGAGATAAAAAATTGGAAAAATTACAAATTGGAATTAAAAAAAGGATAGCTGATTCAGAATGCAAAGAAAAGGTGGAAAAATCCGATACAATCGAAGTTCATTACAGAGGTTTACTCTACTCCAATGATGAGGAATTTGATTCTAGCTATTCTCGAGATAAGCCCTTATCTGTCATGGTTGGTTCCGGTTCTGTCATACAAGGATTTGATGCTGGCTTAATGGGCATGTGTGTTGGAGAGAAGAGAAGAGTGATGATTCCATCAGATATGGGATATGGTCCAAGAGGTTCTCCTCCCAAGATTCCTGAAAATGCAGACTTGATTTTTGAACTTGAATTAGTGTCAATAAAAAAACCCAACCAAGACCTATAAATTTGTGAATTGAAGTTCAATAATCGAACACCTTTTTTATTTTGTAATGTTTTGCCTTAAACTTTGTAGCCTTCAATACATTGTATTTTTAAATCAATTCTGAAAATTCTTAACGATTTATCAGCTTAAAGATAGATCTATGATAGATCATCTATCAGTGCTTTTTTTATTTGAGCAGTCGAGTGAAATTGAAGACATTAATCCTAATAATGTGAATTAGCCATTAGTTAAAAAGTCTTTTTATTTATAAGTTATAATTAATAGCGACTGATAAAAATTGATATCTTTGATGTATTTATCGTAAAGTGTTCATCGAAGTATGTAGAATCTGTAAAATTTTTATCGAGTTTCACAAAATTAATGATTTGGTAACTTTCAGCATATCTTTCTTGAGTTTACTTGTTAGTAGAATCTTAATTATTCCTTTAATTTTTTGAGGGTGGAATAACTTAATCGGTTATTAAACTTTTCTAGGTTAAATTTTGATGTTCTTTCCAGATCTGCAGCCAGAATTTTATGAGTCGATTTTTTTTGGTAGGAAACATAGGAATCTGAAATTAATTATATTCCCATTAGAATAGCATTGAATTTCGCGCTAGTTATTAGGTATTATGCGAATTCAGCGTTTTTGAAAATGGTTTTACAATAAAATTAAAAAATCATTAAAATGTTGTTACGCTCCATACCTTCTCTTCTACTGTTGTGTTTTTATTCTCATTCGACGTGTGTACTTAAAAAAACTGAAAGTTAAAAAAAATTCTGATATAAAATTTAATTTTCTTTCGAACGATCAATTTTTAGTAGGACTAGTGGTTTAGATGTTATTAAGCTTTTTCTAAGCAAAATTTTTTATCGATTTTCATTTCTGAATTCTAATTGGTTGAATTAAATCGATTAAACTTGATTTATAAAAGGCATGAGATTGTAAACATTTATCATTCAGGCTTGTTGACAAATAAAAAAACACTCTCATTAAATTTTTTTTGTTTATTTTATCTTGTTCAAAAAAAAAAGAAATATTTTCAGGAGTATAATTTTGAACCAAGTAGTTCTTCAGGGAGCTGTTCGGCATAGATTGACTATAATATTGTTCGCTTGCTACCTGACTATGTTGTCTTCTGGCTTGTATTGGTCTATGTGTAGAAAAAGAAAGGGAAGAGAAAGGTGTAGTATTTCTTAAAGAATAAAGACAAGAATAAAAATTACAGTGATTGTTATAGTATTCAGAATTATTAGAGTAATAACTCTGATAATATAATTCATCACTTGAAAATTGTTTTAATGAAATTTCCCCAATTAAGTATTGATCTCTGATTTTAAAAAAATTTTGGTATAAAGACTATTTTTAGGTTATCAAATAAAATAAGAAATTTTCGGACTGAAAAACAAAAATTAGATCTATAGATGAGATTCAAGGTATTTATAAAATTACTTGCTCGTGCGAAAAGTCATACAGAGGTCGCACCGAAAGAAATTTTGAGATAAGATGTAAAGAACACAAAAAAGCTATAGAAATTTTCTATTAGAAAAGGTACAGGTAGACAAGTCACCACTAGCTAAACACTGGGCTGATAATCCAGATCATATTATAAATTTTAATAACGTAAAAAGTCTAGGAAACATGAGGAATAAAGTATAAAAATATGATTTTGAAGAATATAGAGGTTAAACTAAACGAAGTTGTTAATCGTAATAAGACGGACATGAAATATTGGAAATCGTTAGTTAGAATTGATTGATTAAAGTTGAGAAGAAATCTTATTGTTTTAATGTTTTGATTGGACACACAAGGTTTTAAGTATCTCAAGTTTTTTGAAAAATCTCACGCCAGAAGAAGAATACGACATGTATTCGAAATATTGTGTCAGTACAAACTATTTTTATCAGGGGAATTTAAATTTTTTAAATTCTAATCTTAATTTTAATTTTCTTTCAAGTGATTATTACTCTAATAATTCTGAATACTATAACAATCACTGTAATTTTTATTCTTGTCTTTATTCTTTAAGAAATACTACACCTTTCTCTCCCCTTTCTTTTTCTACACATAAACCAATACAAGCCAGAAGACAACATAGTCAGGTAGCAAGCGAACGATATTATAGTCAATCTATGCCGAACAGCTCCCTGAAGAACTACTTGGTTCAAAATTACTCTTGAATTATGTTTATGAGGAATTTATTATCAATTAAAATTTGGGCAAAATGATTCAATATACTAGTATTGTGATTTATAATTTTAATCATGTTACAAATAATAAGATACCCGGTATTTTTGAGATAGAGATGTGCCACAAACATATGAGGAAAGCTTGATTGGAATTATATAATCCTTCCATAGTAAAGTAACCTTTTTCCATCATGATTAGAATTGATTGGAGATGATTTCATGAAAAATTAGGTTTCGCTTCATTGGTTTTGAATGATGTATCGACATTAAATTCAGACATGAAATCATTTTTTAATCATAAAAGACATTTGTATTTCTATGAGTGGTAAAATAATGACCCTTTTGGGTATTACTCTTCTAATACTCTTGTCTTCAGAAGAGAAAGTTAGAAAAGTGCCAAACTTACAGATTGGAATTCTAAAGAGAATTCCCCAGTCAATGTGCAAGAGAAAAGTCAAAGATGGAGACGTTGTTAAAGTATATCATCAAGCTGAAATCTATTCAAGTGGCCAAGTGATCAGTGAATCAACCGATGTACCTTATACAATAAAAATAGGTTCACGTCAAACAATAAAGGGATTTGAACTTGGTCTTATAGGAATGTGTATAGGTGAGAAGAGAAAGGTGAAAATACCGTTTGATCTTGCGTATGGTGGCGTCGGAAGACCACCAGCAATACCTGAATATGCTGATATTATTGTCAAATTTGAATTGTTGTCAATAGAAAATATAGAGAAAGAAGATCTTTAAGATTTACTTTACTTTAATTGTAAATAAATATATTCATAGAAAATTAATTTTCGAATTACATTACTATCACTAGAGCAACATATTATATATTTTACTCATTTATTTCATGTTGAGTGAGTATTATCGAAAAAAAACTTAGTAACCGCATTCTGATTGGCTTTACAAAATCAATGTACCTCTTTCATCGGCTCAATTGCACATGGATTAATTAGGTTTTAAAAATAACATTCTGAATTTGAATTTGCTCAAACTTAATTTATGAATTCGCATTTTTTCCAAAACAGAAGGAAAAGTGAGAATGAAAATCGACTGTTTTTCACAATCATTCTATGAACTCGAAAACAGAACGAGCTCAATTTTTTAATGTTTATTTTTTTTTCTGAACCAGTAGAAGTATTCATTTCTTAGAGGATTTGGAAGACAGGTGAATATCCAGTATGGTTTTTTGTGCTCATCTATAAATAAATGTCTCATTTTTAATTTAGGAAATTTGATCAGAAATATTTATTATTAAAAGTAAATAAAGTTTCATTGATACAAATTCTCTTGTTAATTCCTTTTTTTTCTTAAACGGATTCGTACACGTATAATACGTTATCATGATCATTGATTATGGAATGATTATATTTTGTCACATGATAGTCGTCTATTACAAAATATTCAGCTCCTTTTCTTATAGCGCAGAAATCTGAAAGTAACCAAATTTAAATCTATCTCGCAAGACTAAAATTTTATGTTAACTACTCGTTGTATCAATGTATTTTTAATAAATTTTTTATTTCTAAACGGGTAAATGGGGTAAAATTTAGAGCGCACCAATGAAATCTACGATAAAAATAGGCATATTTGTTCGTGTATTTCACACTCCTCGCCCGGAATCAAATGTTCACTCAGTTGGAACCGACGAAAATCGGTAAAAAAAATGACAAAAATCTATTCCTCTCTTTCCTGGCTCTAAAACTTGAAAACAATACAATTTTTACGATATACAATACAGTACTATGATGGTAAAATTTTCGAAAAATATCATTTTCATTCATGATCAATAGAGAACTGTTTTTTTTGATACAATAAGCTGAGTGTCGTGTTAAAAAAAAACTTACAATGGTATGGGGCTTTGATCTATTAAAAATTAAAACAGAATTTACTTACTCCGGTGCCAAGTAGCTCGTATTTACAATGAGTCATGTGAGTAACATTGAATTGAGATGTATTAAATTCCACTGGAAATCTCTTGTTCTCATTTCCCCTTATGAACAAGAGTTTTGGCAGCTGATAAAAATTATAGAAACCATTGTTTCCTACACTCCTGAATAGGGATGAAGTTAATGTTGACTTCTAGGAATATTTTTTTTTGTTATATAACAAACAATATATTGGGAAATTAACTTACAATCGATTGTTCCTGATTACAACCAACATTAGGGTGATCTTCCTTAGAGAGAAGACTTCCGTTCTCTTCGTAAATAGATTTTTGAATCTAAATTTTCTCTTTATACAGAAAATTAACTTGCATAGAAACTATCAAGAAATTCCTGAGCCAACTGCGTTAAAACCTCAACTTCATTCTTCATTATCCTGAAAATTTTCTCCATACAGAATATTAGATCGTTTTCTACCTCAAAATGACGCATAATTGCTTGTTTTAGGCTCTTTAATACATTAATCCTCTTCAGAAATTTGAGTTCATCCATTAGTTCACAGATAATTTTGGAAAATTCACACAAATCATAGTTCTCATCATTTTTTAGGGAATATATAAATCCTTGCTAATTGTAGTTAATCAGTAGGTTAAAAAACATAACAAAACATATGTTACCGTTAATCTTGATACTCTTGATAGTCTTAAGACTATCAGGTTTCAAGAATATTAAGTTTGAGATCGAAATATAAATTTCTGCATATTATCAGAAAAGGTCCAAATGGCTTCAAATGGTAAAAAAGTAGTCCTTCAAATATTCCTCATTTAAAGAATAGACGTGAATCAACAATTGAAAATACGTGATGAGAAGAAATTCATATTAAGATTACTAACTAGTTATTCCTGAAATTAGTACTGTTGGCTGAATTTCAACACTTGATACGTCTTATTCTCTGGAATCCATGAGTTTTGCAGTGCAATATATAAGAAGTCTCAATTTCAGACCCTACACAATTGGATTGTTTGATAAAAAATCTTCATAGCCTTAACAAAGCCTTATTTAATTCAAACCTATTTCAGTCAGCCAATCTTATTACCGAGAATCAAGATCAGCAAACTATATTTTATAGCTGAATATCTTGTTAATCTTGAAACCTGGGAACAAGTTTATCAAACTATTCCGTTAATCTTAAGACAATCAAAAGTAACAAGATTAACGGTAACATTTACATTGAAAAACCATGAAATTAATGTTAAACTCACAAAAAATTGAGAATGAAACAAAATTTGAATACAAGCATTCAGGTAACAACAAGAATCATGGTTTTCTAATCCGAAAATATTCGGTGGAAACTCGTAGCTTAATTTTTTTATAATCAAACAGGATTACTCATCTAGGAATATTTAAGACTATCGAATGAATTACCGTTATGTTGAGAGCTCATTGAATTCTGAACCGAGAAATATTATTAATAAGTTATTCATAATAACATAGAAAAGGTTTAAATATTACGTTATTAATATTTTAATGCAAGAAAATCGATGTTAAATTTTTTTTAAATTAGGAGAAATCATTTCAAAAAAAAATTTATAAGCGAATGAATGAAAGTCCTTCTCAGTCCCATTAAAAACTATTTCTATTCTAACTGGCAAAAACAAGCCTAAAGTTTGAGAGTAAGGGTTTTCATTATTTTCCTAAAGATGTAATGAAATAAATGACCCTACTTCAATCAGTTATTAGAATCTCACTGATAAGTTCAATCTACTCCATCTTACAAAATGTGCCTCTTGCTCTCAGAAATCATCTGAAATATTTTTTTAAATTCTTCAATCCAAAAACATATCTCAAATTCGAGTGTATTCATAAATTTGTACAGTTAGGAAACACGTTTTCATGTACGAGGAATTTTTATTATCTAAAGTTCTAGATCAGAGGACCAATCTTGGTAAGAAAAGAATCGATTCCAGAGATATGAACACACCCAAAGCCTTGTGATCGGTAAGAATCTCTAGAAGTTCTGGAAATTTTATTATAGAATCTAAAATTTACTCTAAAGTAGTTTGTTGTTTCAACATTCGGTAGATTCAAAAAATAAATTTGAAACTGTAGTTCGATAACTTTAAATCAATTTTTTTCTCTTAACATCCGCTTGAATTCTCCATGTTTTTGTTCAATAATTACATTGACATGTAATGTGTAATTACATCCTAAATTAATAGTCTTTTTCGCCAAATCAAGTTGAGAAAAATGCCTAAAACAGTAAAAGCAAATTTCAGAGAAAACATTAGGATATGATTCCGTTCTAGATATTCATTTCAACTGAATCAAATTGAAAGAGTCTTCACAATGGCAGAAAGCTTCTAACCGATTTTCTAATCGAAAATCTCATCATTTTCATTAGGATATTAATATATTACAAGAGTTCTAAAAGTTGAACGCTTATTCTTTTGAAAAATTATTAGCATTAAAAATGTTGGGACCTCATCTAAAATACATTTTATTATTCTTGAGTCCGTATAAAGATATCACCCTATAATAGAATGAGATAATATGAAAAAAAACGAATGAAGCGAGAAAAATCATGAAAATTACATGTAAATATTCCTTAACCCTTTCGGTGCCGAGACTATTTCACAATTTTTATAAAAATCAATATTTAGCTATGAAGATACCAAGTTATTTGGCCAAAATTATTACTAATGCAAGTTCACATTGTGGGCTTCAATTTAAACTTTAATTGATCCAGAAACCTATCAAACTGGTAGATTTATGAAGGTTCAAAAAAATTGGAAAATGGACATATATGTCCATCGGCACCGAAAGGGTTAAATTAAATCCTCAATAAATGTTTATTCCTTTAGTCTTAAAGCATACACGAGAAATTTCAAGATATAAAAATACGATTTTGTAGTTAGACAATTTTTCATTCAAAAATTTCAATTTTATCATGGTAAAAATTGATTTTATTATTGAAAATAGAAGTTAACGATCAGAATTCATTTGAGATTGTGCTTGATGTTTTTGATAAAATTTTAAAAATATTTCTTTCACCCAAACTTAAGAACCATGAGGAATATGAAAGACATGAGTATTTTTATGATTTTTCTTTATTTTAACTCGATTGATAAGTCAATCAATTTTTTTAGTGTTTAGGAACATTTAAAAAATACACTTGTAAAGGTGCTGTATCAAACTCTAGAGTTGTGTAGGCTCCTTTTTTCAGAATTGTCAATTGTGAACTTTCTGCAGAAATAGGAAGAAGATAAAAAATGTGTTTATCTTTTGGCAGAAAAAAGAAGACTCAATAAAAGAAATTACATAAAATCATCTGAGTTGAGAATGTCACTGGGAATTTGCTTCATTTCCACATTTGGCTCCGTTTGGCTATCATCCATTCGAACATAGGATGGAACAGGCTCCTGATCGGTCACATCGTCAACATGACTGTGCCACATTCCGTAGGAAAAATAGATGACGAGGCCTAAAAGACAACCAATGTTAAATTTGAATGAAGATTTCAACATTTATGATGAAAAATTGATTCAAAACTTTAATAATTACTCACAAGTAGATTTTTAAAAATTTTTATTCATAAATTTATAGAGCTAAGAAAATTTTTCAGACATCAGATACTTTATATATTGAAAGTCACCAAATTTTAATAGTACCGCTTCTTTTAGCACGAGTTGAAATATTTTCTCTTTATGTATTAACATAAATTTACAAAAATATCGAATTTTCCATTAAGAACATAAGTATCATAATTCGTAAAATACTCTTTAAGGAACACCTTAATCATTAAGAATTTACTTGAATTAACCCTTTAAGAGCCAGAGAATTTTTTTCCAAGGTACATAGCTAAGATTGGAAATTTTAAATGGTTTAAGAATACGCTGATAATGAATATAAAATTTTTTTAAAAAACCAACCTATAGTTCAGGAGTTATTGGCCAAAAATATGCTCATTTTTAGACCCTAAAATGGCTAACTTTTTTATTTCAAAAAATGAAATAAAGGTAATAAGTTATTTCTAATAACATATTTGAAATCTAAGGGTATGGTTTCTCGATAAAAGTTTCTTTCTTTTTTCTCTTCGACCTCTGTAAGTGGTTTTCAAAAAAACGTTCTTAATATTTTCTAGGAAAATTTTATACTTTTTCAAAAACGAGTCATTTTTAAATAGTCATAACTTCTCAATAAACTATTGTAGCTATATAAGTCATAGCTCATTCGAAAGAGTATTAGTTCTACTTTCAGGTCAATAAACTATTTTTAACTGATTCCTAATATCATTGGTTAGTTGTGCAAACGTTGAGAGCATAATAAGTGAAAAAGGATGCCGAAAGTGTGAGGAATAAGCGCTTTATTTCAGGCATACTCATCAGCCTCTTACATGCCAGATATATAGTACAAAAGAAAAAATTTTTAGTTTCTTTAAAACAGAATCATGGATGAGAAAAAGACAATGTCCCCCACAGGGTAAAAAGTAGGATAGCGATCGAAAATTGCTATGTGAAATTCTGAAATTTTTCGATCAATATCACACTCAATGTGGGTTCATAATCTTTTTTACCGAGATTTCCTAAGGATACTAATACTCTATACTAAAGTATATTGAGGGGAAAAAGATCTGAAAGAGAATTATAATCTAAGATTTCATGAACAAACAAACTAACCTATGAGCAGCCAGACAATAAATCGGACCCATGTGTCAGTTGGAAGGCTCACAATGAGTATAGAATTTGTAAATATTGTGACTGCTGGACATACTGGCATATATCTTGTCTGTTTGAAATGAAATATTATTAAAAAAGTAAATAATCTAAACATGAGCAATAGAATAATTTCAATAGTTAGATGAAGAAATGGACCGATTTTTCGAGAATTCCTATAAACTCAGAGAATTGACAAGTAAAATAGAAAATTTTTTTTATTCCATAATCTGGAATCTTCAATAAAAATTTCGAAGCCTTTTCCAGAATTTTCAAGTACCTTCTTCGGTGGATGGGATGCTTGTAACCTGAACTCTCTTCAATTTTATCAAAAAACCTTAGTATTTCTATTGGTCCAGATATTAAAACCATTCAAAATTAAATAAAACCAATCAGATGACCTGTAGAAAAATCAAACAGGAAAAAACCTGAAATTAACCTGCTAGATCATCTATTCCAGTGCCGAAACTTCTGTAATAGGCTTTGGAAAAAGGTTGGTTATATTACAGTTAAATCTAATTTTTATTGAAGTAAAAATGCTCCCCTTATAACCAGCATTTTCGAAGAATCAAACTATTTTTTAAAACAAATTTCATATGAAAGAAATAATTTTTTTCGCAAAAACTTACTTCATAAGCATCTTCGTGTACTTTTGGCTTATAAAAGCACAGTAGTGAGAAACTGAGCAGGGTGAAAAAGATGAAAACTCCCAAAAATATCAATAGCCAAGGTAATTTGAGCATAATATAGCCCTTCAAGGCTAGACTTAAGCCAAGACAGGAGACAATGTAGGTTATCAAGAGAAGTCTAAATGTACTTTGAGAAGCAAAACTCTTCCATTTCTTCTCCAAGTCGTAACCATAACGGCGAAGCTCAATTCTTTTCTGGCCAAAGCTGCTCTTCTCATTGATTATTTTATCAGTCTCAGGACTGCCATCCTGATTCTTAGCAACGGAAAGCTTTGATTCATCATAGTCATATCGTAATATGAACAAATCGACACCAATGACATGATAACAGAATATTGTCCCGATACTCGTAAAGTCAGCTAGCGTTTTGATATTCATTATGAGAGCCATTACCATAGCAATCGATCCGCCAACAAAGAGACTCCAAATAGGCACTTTGATGGTTGGCTGGACGTAGCCGAGAAACTTGAAAAGAAGACCATCCGTTGCCATGGCGTAGATCATTCTTGGGACAACGAACATTGTTACAATTTTAGCAGCACCAACTGCCACTACTGTGCTGACGGCGCTGAACCACATGAGTCCAGTTTGTCCAACATGAAGAAAACCATGGGGAAAAGGCGATTGAAGATCAATTTCATTTCTCGGCATGAGATAAGCCATTGACAATGCTGCTAAAAAGTATAATATTGTGCATATGATGAAAGCTGTGAATAATGCCTTGGGTATATCTCTTTTAGGATTTTTAGTTTCCTCAGCGGCATTTGCTAACGCCTCGTAACCACTAAAAGCGAATATTGTCAGACTGGCAGCACTCATAAATCCCTCTAGACCGTAAGGGAAAAAACCCCCATTATCTGTTAAATTCTTCGGCTTGCCAAGGACAAAAGCAGCAATTATAATAATCGATAGGAAAAATACTTGAAATGATGAGCAGACCAGATTGAATGTCATTGACATGTTGGTCCCAGTTAACGTGAACAATATCAAGACCAATATGAATATGAAAGCGGTGATATCTGGGGTCTTGTCAAACGCATCGCCCTCCATATGGACGAGATGAGTTGTTGACCAATTAGCAAGAGCATTACCACTCATAAGATTTACAGTACCGGAAAAAGATTTGGATACTGCCGCAATAGCTACGATAACATCAGCAATCATAGTCCAGCCAATAATAAAAGCAGGTAATTCTCCCAAAATAAGATATGTATAAACATAAGCACTTCCAGCTCGAGGAATGAGTGTAGAAAATTCACAGTAACAAGCACCGGTAAAGATACTTCCAAAAGCAGCTAATAAGTATGCAATTGAAGAGCCCGCTCCAGCATAATTCTTGATAATAGTTCCAGTTAAAACATAAACTCCAGCGCCCATCATACTGGCAATAACATACATGGTTAATTGCGGATAAGTTAGACATCTGTCAAGCTCAGTTTTCAACGATGAATCTTTTTTCAAAGATCTTCGACGAAATATTGTCCGGAGAAAGGCACTTGGACTCAAGCATTGATATTTCATAGGCGTGATTAAGCGTTTTAACTTTTGGTTGAATAGTATTTAATATATATATATATGTATTAAGAATAATATAGAGTGAAAGTTAACTATTCTCTCAAAATATTCCATTCTATAAATGAATTTCTATTGGCTAAAGAAATTAAGTTGGACAATCAACCAATGAGAAGTAAGCATGAGTTAAATAGAAAAATTGATCAAGTAATTTCGGTGTTTTTATGCATTTTTACAATAATTTAATCCATATTCTTCTTGGAAACAAAAGAATTATAATCTTCTTCAATGAATATCAGAAAAAATTATTTTACTTCTATAATAAGAGGGAATTAACAAGGTGTGATATAAAAATATATTTATTACAAATTGCACAAGAATTATTGACTCTTTATTTGACAAAGACTTCCAGGGAGACCATCAACTGCTTAGAGATGGCCTGATTTGATATTTTTTCATGACACCGATCGATGATGCTAGAAATCCTGGTATGATTGTAATAGTCTTGAATAAAAGAGAAAAAAGACATATTTAATTTTAGCAAGGTTACCATGACAGCAATTACTCACTAGGATACTCCTCTTTCATTGATTTTAGGAGGCTGTAGACAATTGAATCTTGTATTGATTTCGTATTGTAGGTATTCAGCCCTTCACGCTTTCTGGAGAAGAATAAAATGTAAAAATGATAATTAGAATATTGTTAGAATTTAGTTGTGGTAGTTGATGAGAACTATATTTAGAATAGAACACACAGAGAGAAGAGGTGTATGGAAAAAGGTATTTGTAAAAGAAAGACACACACGCACAGGTGAAATAGATATTTTTCAACATGTTTTTAGTATTTTAAATATCTATAGTGTTGTTGATTATTCTACAATTACTAACTATTTATTAGAGAGTATTTTTTGGAATATATTAAATGATGAAAAAGTAAGAAATATGATTTCGGACCAATGAAATTATGTTTTTGGAGAAATATTTAATTTGTGATGCTCTCGGTTTCCTACAGCTTAATCCTTTCAGGACCAGGAGTGAGGGATTTAAACCAAAATTTTCATACGGTATGCAATCAATGCGAAAGAGTTAACCTAAGAATGATTAGGAAATAATTGAAAAAGAGCTTCCCAAAAAATTTGTAGTTTTATTATCACAACAGCAAAGAATTCATCAAATTAAGAGTGATTAAATTCATTTTCTACCTCTAAAAGTTTAAAATAATTTAAAGTACAAATAGAAAAAGATTAACAAAACAAAAATAACTGAATAGATACTCACGAATCTATTTTTGCTGCAGTTGAAACAATGTCAGCCAAAAGGTTCTCACAGTCTTTTATATCATCTTTGTCAGATATACACGAAAACATTATCTGCTTTAGCTGAAAGATTACCTTGTCTAAAACCTCTTCGATGCTTTCTGAATCATCTATAATGGTTTCACAATTTTCAATTAATTTGGCCAAGAGGTCTTCAAGAGACAATTCTTTACTCATTAAACCACAAGCTTCTGACTACATAGGTGTACAAAAGATTAGAAAAAGATGACTTTGAAAATCTTAGCCAGTTGAACTTACTTGCAACATGGATCGACGAAGGAAGTTGTCAATGAGAGTAAGCTTATTATCATCTTTTCTGTAGCGTTTAGAAGAATTTTCAGAATTGAGATTTTCATCTCCAATAGATTCTACATCCATAATTCTCAGGTTTGAGTTTTCACAAGAAATATCTGATATGATCTGGGACAGTTTGGCAAGAGAGCAGATTGTCTTTTTCCTGCCAATGTACTGAGGTTTTTGGTAGACTTTCTTTATTCCCAAATCAATCAAAACGTCACTGGCAAGATTGAATTTTTCATGGGTCATCATATGGATCCATTTCAAGTCACAAATTTTATCTCTTTGTAGACGTTTCGAGGCAAAGAAACGTTCCAAGACATCAGAGCATCTCTTCATAAAGTCCGCTTGTGTTTTGGAAGTTGTGTTGAGTTCCCTTTTGGAGCCAGGAGAAAATTTGAGAGAGGTTTCGTTGAAATTTCTCGTTGAATTTTCATCTTGGTTGGATTCTCTACGTTCAATCCAGTTCATAAGAGAGAATAATTTCAAATAATCTTTGTTCATACAGAGCCACTGAGAGGAAAATAATTTTATCAATTTGGAATGACAAGATTTCCCATGATGATGCTGTTGACTTACATTCAAACTAAAGTCTATAAAGTCAACCTTTGAGTTTGAGTCGGGAATCTGGTCAATGGCTGATAAAAGAAACTTGTTCAATTTCTCATCAGACGGCCGAGAATTATAAGTTATTTTTGATAAAATTGATGTAGGATCTTCTTCCGATTGACGATTTGCTTCTAATTTTGTTAAAGTTTCAACCATGCGAAGAATTTGTTCAAAGTCAAGATATTTGATGGAAACTGATATACAAATTTCAGGCAATTTTAGAATATCTCCTATCAAAAAAAAGATTATGTGAATTTTTGAAAAGTCAAATGATCCATTTCTTAGAAAAACTGCTCAAGTCTAGTAAGTGATCAAAAATCGAATTTTTGGTTATTCTTCATCAAGATAAATTTCTGGGTAATTTCTATGACCGAAGGTGGAGTCTGATTATTAATAAGAATTAATTTCCAATTTTATTAACATGAAATAACTTTTCATGAAGTTAATTTTTCCTTTTTATTGGTCGATTGAGATTAAATTCAAAAGATTTCACACCATAACCTACCAAGACAAAAATTTCTGAAGGATTAAAAAATTTTTCAAATTAATCAACTTCAGCTGTCATCCCCAGAAACAGTTACAGTTGATGAAAATGCACACTCAGAGAAGTCAACAATAGTTGATAATCAAATTACTTTTCAACCAGTAATTATCAGTTTGAAGCCAATCAATGAAAAGTCTGCAATTAGAAAAAAGGAAACGAAAAGGAAAAGATGCAGTGGGCAGTTACAAATAGACTCTTTCCTTACCAAACGATAATTATAATTTCAGTCCCTACCTCTCCTCGTCAACATCAACTCAAAAGGTGAACCTGATCAACCAATCAGAGGATTCCACAAATGTATCAATTTTCTGTATAAATATCTAGCCGGTGTAAGAGTCTGACGAGATCCGGTGAAATAAAAGCTTTATAACTCCATATTCACTAGTCTTCTAATCCTCTTAATGAATTCCTCATTAAATAGTTTAATAAATGTATTCGAAGAAGCCCGGCAATACTTCCCTCTGAAAATTTTTTTTATTACAGTTTCATTCATTGAAAATCTTTCCTAGGACTCATTAAACCTTCTTGAGTAATTGAATTATAAGGGATAAGTATTTGTGCAAACTTGTGTAAAGAGATTATAGAAAGAATGAAGGGTTAGAAAATTGAAAAAAGACATGAGCATTCAAAAGATTCTGCTAATGATTCTCAGGGTACCCTTGTAATCAAGGATGTTAACTTGATCTTACCAATAAGAGAGGTTATTTTGAAGCGATATAAATTGTACCATTGGGAAATTCGATTTATCCACAAGTAGGCAGAGTATAAAGAGATGCATTGTTCCTGATTAAGATTTCCGTTCTCCTGCGTAAAGATGAGGCCAGTTAACTTCTCCAACATGATCATTTGATTGTATCGAGTAATAGAGGATGCTTGAATCTTTCTCTGTTCGTGGCTCTTGTAAAAGAAAGCGTTCTTCATTGACATGCAATAGAAAAGGGATGCTAAGATGTCAAGGAATATACTCTCCCGATCGCCTTCCTTCCATGAGATATCCACAAGCAATGATTCAATCTATCCAAAGAAAATAAATAAATACCAAATTTCTTTTGATCGTCTTGTAATCTGATCTTACTATGTCAAGGAATCCATGAGTTACACCAAAGGGTTTGCAATCAACCATAATTGTAAAGACATGATTGAGACAACTTGATTTAATGCAAGTCTTTTTGTCATTCTCTTGATCTGGACTAGCATCTTCTTTTTTGTTAGAATGGTAATTAACGATCGCCTTGCTGATAGAATTGAAAATTCTACTTGTCGAGACAACAATACTGGTCTCACGTTTAGCCCAAGATGATAATTCTTCAAGAATTCGATTGGAAAGAGATGTCTATGGATGTAAATAATATAAAGATTCAATAAAGAAATGTTCATTTAGTTGAAAAAATTTTCCAAATATTATTTGTGTAATAACTTCTTGAATACTGCTTTATACTATCAGTTTTATTCGTTCAAGAAAAGGATTTTAAAAAAAATATGATTATAAACACTTTTTGAAATTTTTCCATAAATTATTAAACTATTTTTGTCAATAAATTGACTTTTTATTATCCCTCATCTTGTTGAGTCCTTTTAAAAGTTATCAACTATTGAATAAATATTGAATTTGGAAGAAAGATTTTTTGAATAATAAAAAGTAAACTAACAATAGTGAACAACTGATCAGGTCCTGATGATTGGGGAAATAGCGAAGCAGAAGAAGAGTCGATGGCCATGTAATATCGGTTGATAAATGTTCGAAATTCTTCAGGGCATTGTCTATAAAGTGAAAGGTGATGTTCAAAGAATTTATTGAATTCTCTCTTATAGAATTTATAGACTTACTCGGATAAATATTTCTCAGAAATAACTTGCATCGATAGAATGTACTCAGCAGCCAAATTCACAAGCTGAGTTATTCCAAGACATATGGTCTCTCCGCTTCCATTGAATACATCAGACCTGATCGATTCTTTCGATTGATCATTCATGAGTAAAGCCATTGCTATAAGATTGGGATGTTTATCATCGATTACTGTTTCACGAGGCAGCTCTGGAAGAGAAGGTCCATTTATACTTTCAAGCCAATTACTCTGCTCTCCCATAAATTTGAGTTTCTGTGAAATTATAAAGAAATAAAATTTTCAATAAAAATAGACACATTTTCCAGCTCAGTTTACTAAATGGTTGCTACATCAAAGAACTCAACTCAAAAACTCAATTGACATGGATTTTGATTGGTGAAAAGTGTTCTTTATGAAAAGAAAATGACTGTATTTAGAAATATTACTCAATTTGTGATAAATACGTATCATAAAAACCGGCACCAAAGAATATCTGTATAATTTAAATTTCGCATTAATGAAATGAAAAAATAGTTATTATTTCTCCTGTTACTCTATTTGGATTTCTGGGAAACAGACGCAAGAGATTTGACTTCAGCATTTTGTAGGAAGTTCAGTGAATTTATCACGTTTTATAAAATTGATTTCATCAATTTTTTAGGTGCTAATCTGAACGCGTCGTTGTCGGATTAATCTAGATTTTTTATGGTGTTATCAATATTGAATATTTTTGATATCTACTATTTGAATAAAGGAGAAATTTAATTAATGTAATCATTGATTACTAATCAATTTTCAAGAACGAATGAGAATTGACTATCTTGATACTGTACCAGAAGTTCAATAAAATAATTTTGAAATTGACCAGAGCATGTAAACTCACATCTTCAAATGTACTCAGAGATAAAAGAGACAAGAAGGATAAATCAAAGATAAACATGTCATTATCCAGTCTTAGAATGTTGATCTCAATAAATTTGACCATCCTTTCAACAATCTCCAGGGCATAGAGTTTCTCGTGGAATGAATCATTCAAAATGTAGCTGTTGACAATTGGAAACTTGGATGGTGTCTTGTTACAATAGGGTTGCTTAACTGATTCATTTAAAACTGCAAGAATTATCTTGATGATTGAATATTGAAAGTGGGGTGACAACTTTTCAACAGACACAGAGACTCTTGAAAATAAGAGCTTCAAATTATTCTCAGCATCTGTGGGAAAGTTCATCAAATACAATTGGAGTGCTCGACAGAGGCTAGCATGAAGCTTTCTTCCATTTGAAAGGGTGTAATCTTCCTCACTAATCTGAATACTTGTAGAGAAAAATTAAAGTAATGTTTTGTTGCGTTTTGAATACAACTTACCCGAATCTATGATAAAGGTTCTTATAGAACTTTGATGAGCCGATATTATCAAAAGAGATGCCAGGCTTTACTCGCAGATCAAAGATTCCATTACCCTTAGTTAGAACCATGAATAATTCCGGATTTGAATCTTGAAAGTTTCCAGGTAATAAATCTATGAAATTTTTGTTATTATCTGGGAATGAAATTTTTCCTATCACTGATCCACATGTTGCTTCGATAATGAATACCTTTTTTTGATGAAAAAGGCTAACACAACGAACTGGATAAATTTCCTCTGAATAATTTTTCACAATAGAGAGCTTTGCATCTATAAGTTGACACTCAGGTAAAATTTTGATTGCTGATGTAATATTAAATGGATGCGACGGCTTGTCAAAATTTATGGACATTTGAACGATGCATTTCGAGACTAATTCCTCGTCCCCCATAAGACAAAATAAAGTTGATTTATTAGAATTATTGTTGTTTTCAAGAGAAACATTCAAAAGCCATAATTCTTCTTCGAAATTTTCCATCATTTCGCCAATGGAATTGTTGACAAAAGTGTGAATTTGTTGGATTAGCATCTTTTCAGTGTCCAAGATCCACATATCAAGATACTTTTCTGTCAAAAGAATAATTCCGAATTTATAATGTGATATTTTCTGAAAGTGACAACTTTGTATTTCGTCAGCGTTGGGAGATCGCATACCAAACTGATTGAGAGGAGCATCAAAAATAGTCTTGTTAAACATATTTGAGACTCTACGGGTGATGCTAGAAAAAATTCCAGATTGTTGAACATTAGATTGAGAGCTATCCATCTGAGAATAGCTGTTGTTCATACTGCTAGAGTTATTTGTTGAAATTGGATTCAAAACACTCATCTTGTTCGAGGTCAAGTCAAGATGGATAAATACTCCAGTTTTAGTGATTATGATAAAAGATTTCTTGTTGAGCGTTTCTATCATTTTTGGTTCATCCTTGAATAAAAGATTATTAGAAGGAATCTTTAAGTCTTGATACAAATGGTTGATATGAATATTTTCGAATATTCTTATAGAACCTGTCTTGGATATTATTAGACATGAAAGAGGCAAATTAAGGTCTTTATGTCCCAATTCGACCATATTCATATTAAAATCTGGAAATTGGAATACATTGAGCGTATAACAAATCTAAAATAAGTGAAATATTAATTACAGAGTCATGATTAGGATCCCAGATAAAAACAGAGTTGTTAACTGTGAGTCCAAGATATCCGTTCCAAAATTTTTTGACTTGTATTGGCTCATCGAAATCTCTTAAAGCAACAAGAACTACAGTAGGTAAATCAGAGCTACGCCTGAGAAAATAGAGATGTGAAGAATCCAAGATATCGTAATCCATTGATAGTTGAAATTTAAAAAGTGATAAAATTTCAAATAATCTATCGACTTAAATGAAATCGAAACAACTTTTATTTTTGAAATTTGTTTGTTGGGACACAGATTATAAGTCTGAAATTTGCGCTATTTAGGATGTCAGCTACTGCAAATCGACAAAATGACACAGAAATCATTCAAAATGAAGAAGACTTTGGTCCTTTAAAAATAAGCAAACTCGAAGGCAATGGAATAACTAGTGGGGATATTAAAAAACTTATGGAGGCTGGATTTAATACTGTTGAAAGCATTCAGTTTGTACCTAAGAAGTCTCTGTTATCAATAAAAGGTATAAGTGAAGCAAAAGCTGACAAGCTCTTGGACGCTGCAAAAAAGCTGGTACCTTTTGGTTTCACTACAGCGACTGAATTTCATCAAAAAAGAAGTGAAATTATCCAGCTGTCTACAGGGTCAAAAGAACTTGATAAATTACTCCAAGGAGGTATTGAAACTGGTAGTATAACAGAACTTTTTGGAGAATTCAGAACGGGAAAGACTCAAATTTGCCATACTTTAGCAGTTACATGTCAACTGCCAGTTGATATGGGAGGTGGCGAAGGTAAATGTCTATATATCGACACTGAGGGTACCTTTAGACCTGAAAGGTTACTTGCAGTTGCAGAAAGATATGGTCTTAACGGAAGTAGTGTACTCGACAATGTTGCTTATGCAAGAGCATATAATACGGATCATCAAACAGACCTTTTAATAAATGCTGCAGCTATGATGTCAGAATCAAGATATGCTCTTCTGATCGTAGACAGTGCCACAGCATTATTTAGAACTGATTATTCTGGTCGTGGAGAATTAAGTGCTCGCCAAATGCATCTTGCCAAGTTTTTAAGGAATTTGCTACGTTTGGCTGATGAATATGGAGTTGCTGTTGTTATTACAAATCAAGTCGTAGCTCAAGTTGATGGAGCTTCCATGTTTAGTGCTGATCCAAAAAAACCTATTGGCGGAAATATTATGGGCCATGCATCTACAACAAGGTAAATCTATTATTTATTTAACATGAGTCTATTAATTCTCTCGTAATATTTAGGCTATATTTGCGAAAGGGTCGTGGGGAAACTCGTATGGCTAAAATCTATGATAGTCCTTGTTTACCCGAAGCTGAGGCAACATATGCTATTCTCCCTGATGGCATTGGAGATGCCAAAGACTAGAAAGAAACCCTGTTAAAATATTTGCTAATAATCTGTTTAATGATTGAAATTGATATGTCTATATTTTTATATCGAATAAATGTGCAAAAATTCATTACATATAATTATAAAAATAATGGATTAATTTCCTCGAAATTTCAAAGAGTCAAAATTAAGACCTAAAAGTCAATTTTAAAAGTCAAAAGGTTCTCTGAATGTAAATACATAATGTCATTTATGGTATTTTTTGAAAGGTTCATTTGTGACAGAATTGGTTCAGGATCACCTTGAAATTCTTTTGTTGAATTTTGAACGGCTGAGGCGTTTGACAATCTCAATTTAAGAGGCCCCAAGTTTCTTGGCTCATAGAAAACTGAATAAAATATATACAAGAAACAAGTTAGCAAAACTATAATTAGAAGAAAAGCGTAGAGTAAATTTCTTTGTCGCGGTGTTTGTCTTAATCGAGCAATTAACTTTTTATCCTCGATTCCTTCCATTTCGAATTTTGATCGTATTACTGTTCCTATCGGTATTTCATCGATTTCGTTTGTAGTAACATCATCCTTGTCGATTGGCCAGAAGTAATTTTTCAATTTTTCTTTTATTCCTTGCTCTAAAATTAAATACTTTTTCAGAAGATTTTATGTTCTACTCTTCAACATGTTATTACAGAGGATAAAATTATCCAAGATGTAAATAATAATTATAATAACTTTATTCTTTAGGTGTTGAGTGAAAATCAAATCTAATCTACTCTAATTGTTCTCAAGGAAAAACTAAAGCTAGTCGAATTTAGTATTAAAAAAACTCAACATTTTTTTCCAGTTAGTCAGGAACACAAATATTTTTTGGAATGACTTCTTAAAAGAAGGAAAAAAATTTATTCTGACAAAAATTCGGTCGTTTTTGGGATTTCGAAAATACCCCGATTTCCCACGTTTGAGCTCACAAAGATTCGAAGATTTAAAGCAGTTAAACTTTGATATTTTGGGATCAAAGTTATACAGAAAACTCGAATTTGTCTTAAGAAGTTAATAGAAATTCGGCATCATTGTGGGAAATCGAATCATCTGAATTTTGCGATCATCTTGATGGGAAATGATCGAAAATTTAACAATTCACGCCCTCATTGCATCATGAGAAAAATAGTTTGTGAAATTAGTAAATTCTGATCTTCATGTCAACTAGCTTTATTATCAAAAGATACTGAAACATCTATCTAAATATTTGATCATAATCAATCATCAGAAAATGATGACTCAGTAGTACACTGGTTGATCAAAATATTTCCCTTTTCCTTAATAATTATACATGATGAATTATTCTAGTACAAAGTTAGTATAAACCCTGAAATATTTGAAATTCATTGTTTGTACCAACTTTGTACTGATCCAGGAATTTTTACTAGAGAATTACTGATTCAGGGTTTGTACACTAACATATACATTAATTTCCCAGTTCCTAACGTATCAATACTAAGACAAAATTCAAATTTATTGAAGAAAAACAGGGATTTTCAAACCAACTCTTTTTAGGCTGGAATAGTTTCAATCTCTCTGCCTGTTCTTGGTCAACTTTTTTAATCATTTCTGTTAGTTCCTCATAATCACTAGGAGACATTGCATTGAAAAGATCCCATTCATTCTTAACCTTGAATTGAAAAAAGTTCATCTTAAAATTTTGATAAATGAAAATTATTAAGTGGGGGAGATTTCCAATTGATACTTTTCATCAGAATTTCAAGAATGATTTTAATTTAATCCTTAATCATAGGACAAAATAGTTTTCCCCAACAATAAAGATTTGGTATCATTTCGAATTTCTGATGAAAAGTTAAAAAAACATCAATTCCCATCTTGTTTTTGTAACTAGCTTTAAAATGATAGAGCAGCTTTGGCCATTCATATCAACGAAATTTTAGTATTTCTTGATCCTTGATCAAATGAAAATTTGTTTGGAATCTTATCTATTGCATTTTATCTCTTTAGGAGATCACTACAGAGGTAAAAATACCTATTATCTAATTTTTGAAAATCATAAAATACATACATCAAGTACTTACATCAAAATATGTTAATCTTGCTAGATAATTTGATCTTTTCAAAGCCTTGATATCCCTCAAGGATTCATCTATTTTCCTCTTTTCAATTGCATTTTCAATAAAAGATACTACTAATACAATGGTACCGCACAAAACGAATAAAATCATGGCAAAATACATGTAGTGAATCTTTGCCAATACTGCTGGTCTATTATCCTCAGATCCACAACTCGGTTCAGTATAAATAAACTCGAGAATGAGTCTTATCATTCCAATGACAAAACCTCCAACCAGACTGAGGAAAACACTCTACATGGATAGGAGAGTATTTTTAAGAGATAAGTTCTTGATAATTTAATGCATAATATACATACCAATTCAGTAGCACCTTTCCACAATAAAGAGACAAAGAACGCTGATGTTATTGGTGGGGAAAGATATGCTGTTACAGCTGATATATAAATGAAAAGTTGACCACTGGAAAAGTTTTGAATAATTGGAATCCAAATGATGCTGCAAACAACTAGCAGTATGATGAATAATCTATAAAAATCAATAAATTATTACCCATGTAATAAATGGATATCATGCATTTATGCAAGTTAAGAAAATTGAAATGAACTGGAAAGAATTTGTTGAAAAATAAGGTTATCAAAGTTCTGTTGGAAACTTTCTATTAAAAATATTTTTAATATTAACAATTCTATATTTATTCATTAAACAAATTAATAGATGTATTTTTTACAATAAACTTTGAATTTGACCCTTACAGTCATTTTACGAAATTAGTGGACAAGTTCCCAAAATTAGAATAATTGAAGGTGTAATTATCAAATGAGTTTATCAAAATTAGTGTACATTTTCTCGAATTTAGTGGAATGCTTAAACAAAATTATTGGAGAGTTTTACAATATTAAGAGAATGAGATAATTACAGGTTAGGATCTATTCGAATATAGTGGACAGTTTTTCGAAAATAGTAAACAAGCTTAACGTTATTAGTGGATTTTATAAAATAATGTTGGAATTTCCATAGCTAGAATGGAAAAAAAAGATTTTACTCCGTATCATGAAAGCAAATTGAAATATTTGAGAAAAAGGAAAGAACCATTAAAGGCTGCATAAAATTAATTTTCGGTGTTAAAAATGATCTATTTATTACAAAAATAGCTTGTAAAAAATGATTCCACTAATAACGTTAAGCTTGTTTACTAATTTCGATAAACTGTCCACTATATTCGAATAGATCCTAACCTGTAATTATCTCATTCTCTTAATATTGTAAAACTCTCCAATAATTTTGTTTAAGCATTCCACTAAATTCGAGAAAATGTACACTAATTTTGATAAACTCATTTGATAATTACACCTTCAATTATTCTAATTTTGGGAACTTGTCCACTAATTTTGTCAACGAATCTTTTAATATCGAAAAATTGTCCACTAATTTCGTAAAATGACTGTAAAGTTCCACTGGGTTATTTATATCAAATATCATTTTAGGAACTAATTATTATACATTCAAGCCTCAGGAAATACTTCGTTTGTCCCTCCCATTCGATAGGAAATTTATTAATCTCCTGGAATACGCAAAGATCTTGGCTCTATCATTCGTCAAACTCGTGCTATACTAAATTAAAGAGAGTTGATTTTTTCCAAAAATTAAATTATTTTTGAAACGTTCTTTCGAAAACCTACTTCCCAGGGTCAAAGGTAGAAGGTAAGATAACTTTTATCGAGTAATTCAAATTTGCAATCGCCAGAACTTTATCTGCTTAAGCTACAAAAATAACCTGTTTTTGGATCGAAAAATGGGTCATTTTTTATCGATAACTGCTAAACCAAAAGTAATTGCATTTAAACAATTGTAGAATCGTAATCAGCGTATTCACAAACCGGGGTAGACTCTGAAGAGACCCGGCGAAATACAATGTATAACGTTCATCATTCAAATATACGCTAGTTTTCTCTAACCTTCCTTAGGAGTTTAGAACCAAACGAAAATAAATTTTTAGTTTTCAGAAAAACTCTGACTCTTAGATTAAAGTATTTGAAGCAAATAATAAAATGCCCAGATTTCTTACGGTCCTCTACAGTGTGGACTCTCAGTTTCATATTTAATTGGGTTAGTAAATTAAAAATATTATCTTACCTTGCAACGAATATTAACTCTTTGCTTTTTGCATTTTTTCTCAACTTTGTGTAAATGTCGATTGAGAAAATTGTACTAGCTGAATTGAAAATTGACGTTAAATCCGATACCAATGCTGCCAACATAACTGACAGCATTAATCCTCGAAGGCCTTTATAGAGAGAAAAATTATTTTAATCAACAATATGTGAAATTAAGAATAATTTTATTACAACAAATTATTAAAACAAACCTGGCCAATCTAGTCAGAGTAGCGACAAAAAGTAATTTAAAACCTGCATAGGAAATTAAAATATAAAACTACTATACCTTTTGCAGTTCGTTAAGGAAGATATGAAATTCGATTAGCAATTCGTGAAATTCATTAAGGAATAGTATTTTAAAATTTCATTATTGAAGGAAGATATGAAATTCAATAGGGAAGTTGTGAGAAACAATATGGAATTGCATTAATTATTATTTCATATCTTCCTTAACGAACTGCAAAAGGTATTGTAAAAATTGATGTTTACTCAATTCTTACTCATATCCAAGGAATTTGCAGTTATTTATATCATTGAATTGTAAAATGTATCAAAAAAATTTTCAATTTGAATTAGCTAAGCTTTAAACTATAAAATCGATTTTGATCTCCTTAGTAATAGAAGATGATATAAAATTTTTTACGTTACCGTTACTTGGTAATTCTAAGACTAACGGAATAGTTTGATAAACTTGTTACCAGGTTTCAAGATTAACAAGCTATTCAGCTATAAAATATAGCTTGCTGATCTTGACACTGGGTAATCAGATTGGCTGACTGAATTAATTTTTCCTAAAATAATATCATAGTAAAGGTTCGTAAACTATTTGATTTCTAATAAATCCTTCACTTTGTTTATCATTTAAGAAATAAATCTCACAATTCGAAAATTTAAAAGGCTTTGTTAAGGCTATGAAGATTTTTTATCAAACAATCCAATTGTGTAGGATCATCTTGAACATGCCGGGGGACATTGATAAGAAAAATTTGCATGCCATATTTTATAATTAAATGATGATGAGAAGAAATTTATGTAAATAAGCACTATGTGGAAATTACAGTTTTTTTAGACAATTAACCTACTAGCAAAGTGTGGTCACTGGTAATGACTATATCCATATGAACTCTAACTTATAAACCTTATTATAAATTGCCAGGTGAGTCGACTCAACTTATAAATGATTATGATCTTAGGGAAAATGTATCATGGTCTAAAAACAATATGAATTTAAATTTACCTCCTATTTCTCTAAAAACCTTCCCAGCCATCTCCAACCATTCCTTTATATCGGATTTAATTTTTACGCGCATTAAAAGAGACTTGTCTCTTATTCAATTTCTAGGAATAATTTTCTATTCAGAAGATCTAAGGATAAGATCAAAATTTTTACTCTAAAGAAAGAAAATATCCTCGCGTATTAATTATAGGAAGGAGATTTCCCTTAGAAAAAAAATCAATTTTGAAAATATTCTGAGCTGAATAAAATTCAAGTAGATATTTACCTAGTGATAGACTCTTACACTAAACTAAAGCTAGTCTCGCCTTCTTTCTACATTGAATTTCTTTGATAAAAATAAAATTAAACCGAGACTAATAATTATCACTCTTATAGGAGTAGGACCAAAACTTATAAAAGTTGCAAACATTTTTCATGCTTCTCGAATTAAGAGTCATTAGTGGCCTCAAATATAGATCCAGAGGTCCAGAAGTAAGTTAAAACTGAAACCACTTGTGGAGGCTAGTAATCTCCGTGAAACACGCTTGATTTTTTATTCCCTTAACATACTGGAAAAATAGCGTGTTGATGAGCCTTACAACTTGTAACTATAGTATGAATCTTAATCAAATAGAATCCATACAATCGATAATCTCATTATTCGCAACTAGTAAAAGATGAAAAATATTCTTTTATGTTCAAATATGCTTGTTTTTTTCTCACTATAATTTTTGCATTATAATTAAGGGCTATGCAACAGTATTTCTTGCTAAAATCCCTGGGATTTTCTACCGATTACCCATAACTTTACTCTTATCTGTTTCAAAATGTACATAATGTATTTACAGAAAAGTAGGCTTCCGATAGTCAAACTGAAAACCATCAATTATGTGAATATTGACCAATTTACCCACACTCTAGGGTTTAAAAATATTATGATTATATCAGAGTATTCTTTGGAAATTATTAAGATGAAAAAATTACGTTATTTCACTCTAAAAATACTTGAATGCATTTTGTAATCTAATTATTGCAAAACTTGTCATCTTTTTTTGACTCAATATTGCATACTGGAAATCAATTTAATGTAATTATTTTAATGAAAAACATAGATCTAAAAATACTTTATTTAAAACTTTCGTTATGGTAGTAATTTTTGTCTTTTTCTCAACTAAAGAAAGCTCGCCAGAATTAATGTAGTTTTTAATCAATTTTTACTTTATCTACATTTCGTCTGATCAAATTAGACAAGTATCAGTGTTATCTTATTGTGATTAGATAGTAGTAGAGATGCCTTCGATTGGATAGTCAGGAAAGTGGATAATCATAAATCTGCTTAATTTTGTATACCTTGTATAAGAGGTGATTTAAAAACTCCAAAGTTTTCAACTTGCTCTGAAAATTAAATAATAAAACTGAAAATACTGAGTGAAAATTAAATTGTACACTCTGCAATTCAACCTATTATTACACCTCTTGGTCAATCTCTTATGAACCATCTATTCATCTTTACACTGTTGATAAAATAAATGAAAAAAATATAGATTTTTCAATCAAAATAATTCCTTACCAGATGGCATCAAGTCGATAATTAGTTTAGGATAGGCAAGGTTTGAGCATCCTGATTCTTGATTACAAGCAGCTATGCAATCTTCAGCAGTAGAGCAGGCTATGACATCTGGGAATCAATTTTATGAGATAAAACTTGATCGAAATAAATACGAGTTGACTTCTTACCCGCGTACAAAACACGACTAATCAATCCGGGAAATATAATCAAAAATAAAGGAAGTTGCTTGAGAAGACCAGCAAAAATTGTGGCCCCTTGTGCATGAGAAATATCTTTGGCTGCAAGGACACGTTGCACCATCATCTGAATAATAATAATAAGCTCTATAATTTACTTGATCGGCACACCAATACCATACGGAAGCTGGCATTTGACCCAATATGAATCCAAGCCAAGGTAAATCTTGATCATCGATCTTCCGCAACATTTTAAAAGCATTATCGTTTGGGAAACCACATGTTAAGGATTTATATGAATCATTTCGAAAAATCTCTGTCAAAATACCATGAGGGGGTTCATTTCCATCTGCTTTAGCTTGGCGATGGTGTAGGGCAAAGATATTAACTAAAGCTTGAGTTACATTTGAGTTTGCTCTATAGGAGCCAAAAGCGGATCCGTATTTATTCAAAAGTCCCTCCATTCCCCCAATTTCAATAAAACTCATGATACACAGAATGGAAGCACCCACTATCATAATGATACATTGGAAGGTATCTGTATACAAAACAGCAACTAGGCCACCGATCATAGTAATTAAAGTAGTTATTCCAAGGATGAATAGGACAGAAAACCAAATATTCCAACCTAAAGCTTCGTGAATGAACAAATATCCAGCATATAAGTTGACAGAAAGTTTTGTCAAAACATAAAGAATTAGTGACAAAAAGGCCAGATATAATTGAATTCTTGGACTGTTAAATCTTTTCTTCATATACTGTGGTAATGTACTAGCACCACTAGCTAAATACACAGGAAGGAAAAACCAGCCGAGTAAAAGCAATAATAAACAAGCCTTTTTAAAAATTAATAAAAACAGATTACGTTTAGTTCAAAAGCTCCGACCCCAATGCCTCTAGCAGCGCCAGATCCAGCAAGTCCAATAAAATGTTCGCTGCCAATGTTACTTGCAAATAGAGAGGCTCCAACCTAAAATAAAAATGAGTCCAACTCACTGGTAACCATGTTATAAATCGACCAGCTAAAAAGAAATCTGTGGATGAGCTTTTCATAGATTTGAACATGGACTAAAATTTATCCTAGAATTTCTTACATATATCCCAACCACAAAAAATAAAATGAAATAAATGACAATAACTGAAATGTCCCACGCGTCAATTTTCGTGGAGCTAATCATTTTGGTGACTTGTTAAGAAATCCAGTGGAAACTATCTGCTAGAAAGAGATTCAATTTATAAATTTGAAAAGCCTCTTTTAAAAAGTAACAAACAAAGTATTTCTAACTCTCATCTAGACAATTGTTATAGTTATTTGATAATTTGAAAAAAATGATCGAAAAAAGTATCTTATCCTCAATACTCTCTGAGGAAAATGATCCAGTAAAAATTCTTATCGCCTTTACAGAAATGCCAAGTAAATTTTACGATTAATGCTCAGATCTTTTTGTTTTCGGCGATCTTCTTGATTCAGAAAAAATAAAATCATTATCATCTTCTGATAAAACATTTAAAACATTGGAATTATTTTGCTTTGGAGATTATTCATTATACAATGAAAATCCTGGTGATTATTTAATTCTTTCACCTTCACAAAAGAAAAAGCTACGACAATTGACAATAATATCAGAGGGTATCAAGAATCGCAAATTGTTTTATGACAAATTACTTGTCAAACTAAATGTAGATAATATTCGCGATCTAGAAGATCTATTCATTGATCTTATTTACGCAGAAGCATTAAAGGGCAAAATTAATCAGGAAGATCATCTTTTCGAGCTGGAATATGTTATAAGTAGAGACGTTCGATTCGAAGATTTGGCAAACATAGACAATGGATTAGCAAATTGGTGTGAGAAAACAACATCAATCCTGCAGCATATCGAAAGTGAAATAAAAAAAGCTAAGGATACCAAAATTGCTAATGATAAGGCAGAAAGTCTATTTTTGTCAAAAATAAAGAATTTAAAAGGGGGATCACAAAAATTGACTAATGATTTCTGCAGTAAAATGGATGTAGACGAACAAGAAAATGACATAGAAAGCGATAATAAGAAAAAGAAGAGTTCTAAAAACAATAAATCTGCAAAATTTTCTAGATAAATAACTTTTATTGATAAATAAATACTTATTTAAATAATAAATATGATCTTTAGGGGAAAAAGGATTTTATAATCGATAAGGTCAGCCCCATTTGAGATCATAAAATAAACCACCCAACCCAAGAAGAGGTGTTGAATAGACCAGAGGTGTCTCGAAAGTTGAAAGAGCACTCTTGAGAAAAGATTTGAAACCATTGCTGAACATATTAGAGTAAGTAGATTCAGTTGAAATAGGTAATGTTTCTAGGTTATCTTCATCAATGTAATCAGGCGAAAAAGTATCCTCAATATAAATTTCAGTGGTTATCGTTTGATCGATCGGCGTTGTAGTCTCTTCGACCACAGCAATTAGTGTTGTAGTCTCCTCACCATTTGCTGGTGCAGCTGTTGTTTCTTGCTCTACTGCAGGTGCAGCGGTTGTTTCTGCGACCACAGCGATTGGTGTTGTAGTCTCCTCACCATCTGTTAGTTGGGCTGTCGTTACTTGATATATTTCAGGTGTGGGTGTTGTTGCTTCTACCACAGCGATTGGTGTCGTAGCCTCCTCACCATCTGCAGGTACAACTGTTGACTCTTCGACCACAGCGCTCGGTGTCGTAGTCTCCTCACCATCAGCTGGTGCAACCGTTGTTTCTGCGACCACAGCGATTGGTGTCGTTATCTCCTCACCATCTGCAGGTGCAGCTGTTGTTTCTTCAACCACAGCGATTGGTTTTGCAGTCTCTTCACCATCTGTTAGTGCGGCTGTCATTTCTTCGACCACAGCGATTGGTGTTGTAGTCTCCTCACTATTTGCAGGTGCAGTTGTTGTTTCTTGATTTATTTCAGGTGCAGCGGTTGTTTCTTGATCTATTTCAGGTGCGGCTGTCGTTTCTTCGACCACAGCGATTGGTGTTGTAGTCTCCTCACCATTTGCTGGTGCAACTGTTGTTTCTTCTATTTCAGGTGCAACCGTTGTTTCTTTGACAACAGCGATTGGTGTTGTAGCCTCCTCACCATCTGCAGGTACAGCCGTTGACTCCTCGACCACAGCGCTCGGTGACGTAGTCTCCTCACCATCTGCAGGTGCAACCGTTGTTTCTTCGACCACAGCGATTGGTGTTGTAGTCTCCTCACCATCTGCAGGTGCAACCGTTGTTTCTTTTATTTCAGGTGGGGCCGTTGTTTCTTCAACCACAGCGATTGGTGTTGTAGTCTCTTCACCATCTGTTAGTGCGGCTGTCGTTTCTTCGACCACAGCGATTGGTGTTGTAGTCTCCTCACCATTTGCTGGTGCAACTGTTGTTTCTTGTTCTACTGCAGGTGCAGCTGTTGTTTCTTGATCTATTTCAGGTGCGGCTGTCGTTTCTTCGACCACAGCGATTGGTGTTGTAGTCTCCTCACAATTTGCTGGTGCAACTGTTGTTTCCTCTATTTCAGGTGCAACCGTTGTTTCTTTGACCACAGCGATTGGTGTTGTAGCCTCCTCACCATCTGCAGGTACAGCCGTTGACTCCTCGACCACAGCGCTCGGTGTCGTAGTCTCCTCACCATCTGCAGGTGCAACCGTTGTTTCTTCGACCACAGCGATTGGTGTTGTAGTCTCCTCACCATCTGCAGGTGCAACCGTTGTTTCTTTTATTTCAGGTGCGGCCGTTGTTTCTTCGCCAACAGCGCTAGGTGTTTTAGTCTCCTCACCATCTGCAGGTACAGCCGTTGACTCCTCGACCGCAGCGATTGGCGTTGTAGTCTCCTCACCATTTGCAGGTGCATCTGTTTTTTCTTGCTCTACTGTAGGTGCGGCTGTAGTTTCTCCGACCACAGCGATTGGTGTTGTAGTCTCCTCACCATCTGCAGGTGCAACCGTTGTATCTTTTATTTCAGGTGGGGCCGTTGTTTCTGCGACCACAGTGCTCGGTGTCGTAGACTCCTCACCATCTGTTAGTGCGGCTGTCGTTTCTTCGACCACAGCGATTGGTGTTGTAGTCTCCTCACCATTTGCTGGTGCAACTGTTGTTTCTTCTATTTCAGGTGCAACCGTTGTTTCTTTGACCACAGCGATTGGTGTTGTAGCCTCCTCACCATCTGCAGGTACAGCCGTTGACTCCTCGACCACAGCGCTCGGTGTCGTAGTCTCCTCACCATCTGCAGGTGCAACCGTTGTTTCTTCGACCACAGCGATTGGTGTTGTAGTCTCCTCACCATCTGCAGGTGCAACCGTTGTTTCTTGATCTATCTCAGGTGCAGCTGTCGTTTCTTCGACCACAGCGATTGGTGTTGTAGTCTCTTCACCATCTGTTAGTGCGGCTGTCGTTTCTTCGACCACAGCGATTGGTGTCGTAGTCTCCTCACCATTTGCAGGTACAGCCGTTGTTTCTTGCTGTACTGCATTTGTTACTGTATTCTTTTCTTCATTCGCGGATGCTGTTGTTGTATTTAATACTCCATCTATATTGCTCTCAGTGCTTGCTTTGCTTTTTTCCCTTTTATTTACTTTTTGAATAGGCCACAATTCTTCAACACCTCCCCTTAGTACATATCCCATTCCATTATGTAATTCTAACAATAGAACTATTATCAATAGGGCTTGGATCTTCATAAATTATTCTCTAATGTTTTTTTGCGACTTGCAATAATTAAATCTGATAATTTATCATCTTATTCGTAAATTTCCTTCGAATGCAAAAGAATGTACACCTGTAAGAAATATTTCTTCTCTCAACAACATTGCATGTTTCTAAGTGAATAGTTTGCTTTTAAGTTTTTTCGAAACATTGTTACTTGATTCTAAATTTTATATAAACTAAGGTCAAAGAGTACAAGCAAATATCAAGTAAATAAATATTTATTTTCCATTATAAATACTGAAAAATGTCAATTTTACCAAGAAACTATATAAATTGTGATCCATCAAAGACCGCATGCTAGAAATAAAGGAAATTAATAATTTCAAATGCATCCCCATTCTTTTTCCCCTTGATTTCTAAGCCTTTTCCATTCAAAATATAGTAGATATATATTATTTCTCAAGCGTTACATGAATACAGACGATCAGTTTAGTGCTCTGCCAAGAAGACTAGTTGGATATATCTATAGTGACTCGGATCTATCAGATCTCTCCGATGATGAACCAGACGCTATCATATCAGATTTTTCAAGTAATGAAGAAACAGAACTATTGCTAAACATGTCTAGTACTACTTCAAAGTGTGGATCTTTTTCACAAACCAAACCACCTATAACAAGAACATCAATAAAAACATATTAAAAGCTAAACCAGGTCCCAGAATATCCGCAAAAAATTTGATCTCAAAATCAGATTTCTTCCTCTCATTAATAGATACCGATATGATTGAAGATATACGAAGGTATTCAAATGCTTTCATGGAACTGAAGAAAAGCCCTAACAAAGCTATCGACAAAGAAGAGATAACAACGTGGATTGGTATTTCGTTGCAACTTGGTTTAATGAAGCAAAAGAACATGGATCTTAGCGAGTCATGGTCAGATGAATATTCCAATCTACAATTGAATAAGTTTATATCCCTCTCAAGGTTCAAAATTATAATGCAATATCTAAGATTTGATAATGAAGTAGAAAGAAACTCAAATTTGAAAGCTCGAGATAAATTAGCTCCTTTTAGACTTATATTCAGTAAATTCATACACAACTGCCAGTGAGTCTATAAACCAACAGATCAAATAACGATTGACGAAAAATTTGTTGGATTCCGTGGTCACTGCCCTTTCAAAGTGTATATCCCATCAAAGCCAGGTAAATATGGGATCAAAATTTGGGCAGCTTGCGATTCTCGAAATTCTCATTTGGTCAATGCTGACATTTACATTGGCAAAAAGTTCAAAACCGAAACCAATCAAGGTCTACGTGTTGTAAAGCAGCTCTCGGAGCCCTATTTACAAAAGGGAAAAACAATTATATGCGACAACTTCTTTACTTCAATTCAACTTTCTGATTACCTGAGAGATAAAAAAACTGCCATTGTTGGTACATTCAGAGTTTCCAGGAAATTTTTATCTTCAGAATTTTGTAATAGAAAAATAGAGCCGCAGACAATTCAATACCTTTATGACAATCACAATGTTCTTCTGAGATGCGGATAAAAGAAGAATCGGCCAGTTATTTTATTGTCCAGTCTTCACGAAAAAATAGTGGGGAGAAACCTGAAATCGTCAAATACTACAATTCAACAAAGGGTCAGGTAGTTAAATTTTATAGCTGTAAAAGATCAACAAGAAGATGACCAATGGCTTTATTCTAGAATTTTATTGACATAGCAGTGTATAATTCTTATGTATTGTATTCCATGAAGAAATAATTATTATAATCCAAACAAATTAAATGACAGAGAATAGACCAATAGAAATTCTTTAAAATACTGATTTAATTTAAAAAGAAATGTAAAAAATAGAGGAGTAATAAGGCTAATAAAATCTTCACTCTTTTCAAACATATGCGAGATTTCTCTCAGTTATCAGATCAAGTGTGAGATAATCTCAGAGAATTGATATCATATTACGAGTAGAGTAATTTATCATTTTTTGGCAAAGAAATTTATAGGTAGTCGAGTGAATCTTTATAAAATGGATACAATATCTGTAAGATAGAGATGAAAATCAGTTTTCTTGTGTATTTGCTATGAGAATTATGAACTTTTTAAATTTTGATCTCGAAAAGAAAGAAAGAAACACGCTTGACGTGAAGAGAAAGTGTCATAAATTTCTTAGATACATCGCGATCAGATCATTGTAGATGGAATTGTAAAGTGTCGAACGGACACGACCAAGAATCGGAGAAACCGAATGAAAGTATATCGAAAAAAATTTCATAGAAAAGAAGATTGAAAATATAAATATAATAAAAACTGGAAAAATCAGAAAAAGAGTATCATATAAAAACTGTTTAATAGCTATGAAAAAATTGCCAACAGTTGAAATGGTAAATAGATAAACATTTGAAAGAGAGTTCATCGATGACATCAGGGTTTGAAAAAATCGGAAATATAGTTGTTGAGAAATTATCATACAAGAAAGAGAAATAAGATTTTGCTGTATTATCAGGTGCACTCGTGGCAGAGGTGCTAGCTCCACTGTTACCAGAGACAGCCGGTACCGCTGTCGTTTCTGATGGCGCAGCAGTTACAGCGTCAGGCGCTGGTGGGGCCACCGGAGCTGGAGTAGTCTCACTTGAGGACCCGGTTTCTGCTGTATTATCAGGTGTATTCATGGCAGGGGAAGTATCCGAGACTGAGGCGCTAGCTTCACTGTTACCAGAGGCAGCCGGTACCGCTGTCGTTTCTGATGGCGCAGCAGTTACAGCGTGAGGGGCTGGTGTGGCCACAGGAGCTGGAGAGGTCTCACTTGAGGACCCGGCCTCTGCTGTATTATCAGGTGCATTGGTGGCAGGGGTGCTAACTCCACTGTTACCAGAGACAGCCGGTACCGCTGTCGTTTCTGATGGCGCAGCAGTTACAGCGTCAGGCGCTGGTGTGGCCACCGGAGCTGGAGTAGTCTCACTTGAGGACCCGGCTTCTGCTGTATTATCAGGTGCACTCGTGGCAGAGGTGCTAGCTCCACTGTTACCAGAGGCAGCCGGTAACGCAGTCGTTTCTGATGGCGCAGCAGTTACAGCGTGAGGAGCTGGTGTGGCCACAGGAGCTGGAGAGGTCTCACTTGAGGACCCGGCCTCTGCTGTATTATCAGGTGCATTGGTGGCAGGGGTGCTAACTCCACTGTTACCAGAGACAGCCGGTACCGCTGTCGTTTCTGATGGCGCAGCAGTTACAGCGTCAGGCGCTGGTGTGGCCACCGGAGCTGGAGTAGTCTCACTTGAGGACCCGGCTTCTGCTGTATTATCAGGTGCACTCGTGGCAGAGGTGCTAGCTCCACTGTTACCAGAGGCAGCCGGTAACGCTGTCGTTTCTGATGGCGCAGCAGTTACAGCGTGAGGAGCTGGTGTGGCCACAGGAGCTGGAGAGGTCTCACTTGAGGACCCGGCCTCTGCTGTATTATCAGGTGCATTGGTGGCAGGGGTGGTAACTCCACTGTTACCAGAGACAGCCGGTACCGCTGTCGTTTCTGATGGCGCAGCAGTTACAGCGTCAGGCGCTGGTGGGGCCACCGGAGCTGGAGTAGTCTCACTTGAGGACCCGGCTTCTGCTGTATTATCAGGTGCACTCGTGGCAGGGGAAGTATCCGAGACTGAGGCGCTAGCTCCACTGTTACCAGAGGCAGCCGGTAACGCTGTCGTTTCTGATGGCGCAGCAGTTACAGCGTGAGGAGCTGGTGTGGCCACAGGAGCTGGAGAGGTCTCACTTGAGGACCCGGCCTCTGCTGTATTATCAGGTGCATTGGTGACAGGGGAAGTATCCGAGACTGAGGCGCTAGCTTCACTGTTACCAGAGGCAGCCGGTTCCGCTGTCGTTTCTGAGGGCGCAGCAGTTACAGCGTCAGGTGCTGGTGTGGCCACAGGAGCTGGATTAGTCTCACTTAAGGTCCCGGTTTCTGCTGAATTATTAGGTGCATTCGTGGCAGGGGAAGCCTCCGAGACTGAGGCGCTAGCTTCACTGTCACCAGGGGCAGCCGGTTCCGCGGTCGTTTCTGAGGGCGCAGCAGTTACAGCGTCAGGGGCTGGTGTGGCTAAAGGAGCTGGAGTAGTCTCACTTGACGACCCAGCTTCTGCTGAATTATCAGGTGCACTCGTGGTAGTAGTGCTAGCTTCACTGTCACCAGGGGCAGCCGGTTTCGCGGTCGTTTCTGAGGGCGCAGCAGTTACAGCGTCAGGCGCTGGTGTGGCCACCGGAGCTGGAGTAGTCTCACTTGAGGACCCAGCTTCTGCTGAATTATCAGGTGCACTCGTGGCAGAGGTGCTAGCTCCACTGTTACCAGAGGCAGCCGGTACCGCTGTCGTTTCTGATGGCGCAGCAGTTACAGCGTCAGGGGCTGGTGTGGCCACAGGAGCTGGATTAGTCTTACTTAAGGTCCCGGCTTCTGCTGAATTATTAGGTGCATTCGTGGCAGGGGAAGCCTCCGAGACTGAGGCGCTAGCTCCACTGTTACCAGAGGCAGCCGGTTCCGCTGTCGTTTCTGAGGGCGCCGCAGTTACAGTGGCATTAGTCATTGTTTCTGAGTCATTCATTTGTCTTTTTTCTATTTTTGCCATTAAACCGCTTTCAATTGGAGATGCTATTAAGAGTAAAATGCTTATATACAATATTCTCATCTCCTGCTTTGTTCCATATCTTAATTTTCATTCTTCAACTTTATTTTATACTTATTTTTCTACATACTTTGTTCATCATCATTACAATTAATTTACTTGATTTTATTCTTCTTTTAACTTTCTTCACATTTTTTTATTTCAATCTATTCGATTAAAGCAACTCTATGTCGAGATTCTTACAAGTCGAAAGATCAATATTCTTTGCTAATTCATGCTTTCTTCACTCATTTGGGCTTTTTTAATATCTTAGTAGGGATTGATTCTAATGTGTATTTTTTCCTGGGTTTTAATGTAGTTCAGGATTAAATTTTGGTACTTTCTTTTTCATCCATATAATTTTCCATTAAGGTGGTAGTCATAGTGTCAAACTTTCATCTTTAGTAAAACTAGCTCTTGAAATTGTTACTTTTACTTTCAAGGAGTCGATGAAAATTAAAAGGCTTTAATAGAAATACAGAAGTTGATTCTCAAGACTCATTTTATTACACAATATTCAAAATGATCAAGCGAAAAATATTTTATTTTTTATCATGAAATCCTTAAATTTTCATTCCTGTTAATTTTAACAGAAACTCATTATTTGTTTTGTTACCAGTTTATAAATAGGGTTTTGACCATATGTTATATGCATCATTCGAATTCACATTAAGATCCTATGGTTATGGTGGTGAATAAAAGAAGGATATGCACGTATTTAAGGCCCTAAGAAAAGGATACTATCAGAAGCCGTAAAAAATCTGATACTCTTCTCATTTTTTAAATTTAGTCTTTGATGCGTAATTTAAAAATATGTTAGGCCAAATGATAATATCCGAATATGTCACTTATCTCAATCACCTTAACCCAGGAGTTATTGCTGAAATAGTTCAGAAAATTTTCATGTGAATTCAATTGCCAATAAATTTATTTTGTGAGTATTTAATGCTTTTTAATAAAATTATAAATTGGTTGCACTTCTCCAGTTTTCAAAATTTTCAACTCAAAGTTTAAAAAAATTAAAAAATCGCGCCATCTCGAATTTAAAAATTTCTCTAAAATTTTCCAAAAAAAACTTTTTTCCAAATTTTTTTTTCTCAATTCAGTAAAAGTATACATTTTGAATCAGTTACCAAAAAATCTTTCAAAATTTTTGATACCTTGATGAAAAAATGAGATTTATGTAAAAATCATGAATTCCCAAATTCATCGAGAATAGCTTTATTAAATAACAAGGTTTATATATGAAGATGTGTAATACATGTGAAGGATATTCATTGATTGTAATTTAACAGCTTGACCAATGAGATTCATTTATTGATATTCGTAGTAATTCATTCATTGTAAAGTCCCCCTTACAATGAGCTTGACCAATCAGAATACTTTAAAGTTATTCCTTGTTCATTCATGGCATGGGTTTCCATCATTAAATTGTTCATCATTGTTATCTTGATGATACTAAACTTTTCATCTCGAAAAAAAGGGTTCTGACATACACTTTAAAGTAGTATTGTTATTTCATTGTAAAATCAAAAACGCATATTTATATGCGCATAAGGATTAATTTTTAGCGCATATTTCTTGAGGATCTACTAATTACACTCAAGTCACATTGACTATGTTAGCCTTTTCTGAGTAATGACAGCTTTAAAATTTTAACGAACTAATAAGGATTCCTTGGCTGAAAATCCTTTCAAATTTATTTCACTACCACAAAGCTTGATAAGAAAAAACAGTTTCAAGAGTCAAAAACAGGGTGTGTGCTTTCTCAAGCACCAAAACTGGTGGAGAAGTGTATATTATATTATTTTCAATTTACATAACTACTTGGAAGGGATATATATTGATGATTTTAGGGTGTTAAGTTCAATTTCAGTTAAGCTATTTTTATCCTTAAAAACCAAATTAAAGCTAATTGAAGTTGGGAATTTATGATTTTTACGAAAACCTGGATTTTCTCATCAAAAACTCGAAAATGCTAGAGATTATTTGGAATCCTACTCCTTTTGTCAACTCTTTGGATTCGTAGAAAAAATTCTGAAAAAAAAATTTTTTATGAAAAATATGGTCATTTTTAAAACTTGCTTCAACTGAAATTTTTATTGATTTCAAATTGAATGAGTGAAAGTTGATTTTCAGGAACAATATAAGAAAAGAAAGCCTAATATGCTGATCATTTAAAATCAATGAATGACATATCGAAATCCTTCAAAAATGGTGATCTTTCGATAATTTGTCGGCGACATTCGATTTTCTTATCTTATTGTGATCCTGAAAATCAAATTTTTATTACTATTTCACTTTGAAATCAATAAAAAATTTCAGTTCATAGTTCGAAAAAATAGGATTTTGGCGCCCAATCAAAATTTGAAAAATTACCATATTTTCCATTTAATTAGGTTAGAGGAGAAGAGTTTAGTCGAAAAGCGGTAAGACGTTATTATTTGACCTTGTTTCACAGAGTCTGAAATCTTCAATGAATACAAAATTTGATTGGAGCCTTAATCCAAAGTCTTTCAAGAAGTTCCAAGTACCTTCTTCAGGTGGATGAGATGCTTGTACTCTGAACTCTCTTCCAGAAACCTCGATTGAGTTTCATTGTTTTTTTGAGAAATATCTTCTAATGATTGAAATCGAGAAAAATTGTTCTTCAGAGCTCAGAGCACCTGAAGAAGATACTTGACTATATCAGTACTGAAACATATGGAAGAGGTTAAGAGGGCCCATTTGAAGAAAAAATGATACTTTCTCGTCTTCCTCTTCATTAACCATCCCATATACTAATATTTATTTTATTGCATTATAGGGAACTATGCATTTTTTTCAATTCATAAATCATTTAAGGATGATACACTTTATCTTTACCTTTCTCTATGTTGCACTATCTTAACTGAAATAGTGTCTCTTTTCTATTAAAGCATTATTATTATTTTAAGAATTAGGCAAGAATTTATATATATCATTTATATTCTTTTATAGCGTTACATGTATAAATATAACATTAGACCTATCTATTTTAGGCTTCATTATGCTAATAAAAATAAATAAATCTATTTGGATGGAAAGAAAAAGGGACACCCATTTCATATTAAACATACACATACGTACAAAGCATTGTATTCGTGTATTGCACGCGTTTGCAATGATTAAATCACTTGATTGTGATTATTAAACATTATCTTTATTCAGAACCCTGTACCCTCCTAGGCATCATTCCCCTTAATCTAATACAATAATAAATATATGTTCAGTTCAGTTAATAGATTGAAAATGAAGTTCTTTCGAGTGCAAAAGTATTTGAGAAAATATTCAAGGGAATAAACCATGAAATGTAATAAATGTGTATAACGCCAAAGGTAAGTATGTCAAGTCAAATAGAATATACATTAGAAGGTTAACTGAAGCATAAAATAATACATTATATTTTAAACAGGAGATAATTACCGATTGCTAAAAGAACACTTTTTAAGTATTTATATTTTTTATCAGCTATGATTTTTACAGGAATCTTGAATTTTTTCAACAAATATTTTTTGAAATCCTTTTCTCCACTAATATGATATGAAGAAAAAAATTCTGAAAAATTAAAAAAAATAATTCCCAATGTCTATCTACTGAACGTGTTCAATATAGATTTCTACACTCAATTTTTCCCCATTTAGACTCTTACAATGCACTCATCTCTGTCTCAGAGCTTCATCCTCTCTGGGTACACAGATTTGCTTTTCTCTGAAATTTTCTCTACTGTGGATAGCAATTATTCTCTTAGAAATGTAAAATATAAATCTAATTTTTTATTAACCCTTTCGGTGCCGAGACTATTTCACAAGTTTTATAAAAACCAAAATTTAGCTATCAAGATACCAAGTTATTTGGCCAAAATTATTACTAATGCAAGTTCACATTGTGGGCTTCAATTTAAACTTTAACTGATCCAGAAACCTATCAAACTGGTAAATGTTCAAAAAAATTGGAAAATGGACATATATGTCCATCGGCACCGAAAGGGTTAAATTCCTTCAATAAAATATTCTCAAAATACAAATTATCTGATTGTGAGAACCTGAGTGATCTTAAATTAGTCATGTCTCACATCAGATCTAACCTGGATTATTCAAAGTCTCTGCTCTATTCTTATATCCATTAATTAAAAACAGCTAGATGATTAATGATTTGCTCTCAGAAACTAGAGTTCCTGTTGAACCATTACTCTCATTTCATTGCCATTTATTCATTTTATAGTATTTGAAGAACCACAAGAACTATTCATGCTATTGTTCAAATTTACTTGCCTTTATTCTGTATAAAATTTTATATTTTAATTTCTGTGTAAAACTTTGCAAAGAATCAGATTCTTAATTTTGTTAGGCGAGAACATGTAAATTTTATCTCGCATGAAAAAATTTAAAAAAATGCATAGATGTTTTTAACATTGGTTTCGAGCTGGGTCACCGATGTCATGAGATTTACTTTCATCATTTTATCATAAAACTTTTGATAAATGAAAAGATTAATTGTATGGCCCTATTTTATTGATAAATCCGATTTCAATCAATTATTTCCCCTTGTTCATCGTTACATTTATCAAAATAAAGAGGAAAAAACAAATTTGACCAAAATTTATGTCATCTTCAGGTTTCTTTGATCTTTACTTTTCCACTCCCTATCAAAAGTTTTATGAAAGTTCTCCCTACTGGAATTGGATATGATTTACTTTTAAGAGGGATAATCTCTTTTGATGTATGCTTCGTATCGTATCGACTTCCTCCCCCATCTCTCAAACATTTTCTTTCTTACTTATCATGTCAATAAATCTTATTCATTTCACTCAGTTCTAACTACTACTACATGCATTTGAATATAAAAATGAGATGTGTCCTTCTTATGTTCTCTATTCTGAATTTACAAATACATTCGACTGTTATTATGAGTGTCAATATTAATAGAATAACAATTTTGGGTAGTAAAATTCTAAAGAGTATTTTCCTCCTGATTAAAATAACAATGTTGATGTTAATTTTCATGTAAAAACTTTGCATTAATCATTGATTGTCTTCAGGTTTTTGCAGAAATCTGTCTATTAATTTGTATCCATGTTGGAATCGATAGTCTCAAGAATTTCATTGATTTTCAAAAGAGTTTCTTTCTAATTACACAGACAGATGGGCATCAAAAAATCATGATACTTTTCTTTAGCATTATAACAAAATAAGAAACTGTGTTTTTTCGAAAGAGATCTTGCCTTTAAAGTGTGAACAGAAATAGAGTAGTTTAGTTTTTTGACCTGTAATTCTTCTTTATTGTGTACATCGCATATGGGTTTTTCTCTTATTAATACATTATCAAGTCGATGAATGATATGCCTAATTATGATTAGACTAATGAATGAGAGAATTATATTCCCATTTGTCCTACGTGAGTTTTGGTCGGAATTCTCTACCCACGTATTCAATAGACACTTTTCGTGTCTTTTATTAAATGCAGATTAAATAAAATCATTCAATGAATATCATTAATAGATTTCACCTGCCTTTATAATGAATTTAAAAAAATCTTTTATTGTTATAGGCAATATATATTATCAGTCTTTAACGGGGGATTCAAATCTAAAAACAGGTTATATAAAAGAATAGATTCATCATTCAGTAAGATTCTTTTGTAATCGTAAAAATTGCAGACTCCAATCAAGAACCTCTTTCTGGCTCAAAAAGTTATTCGATAAATTCATCGCCTTATCAAGCATCGACTGGTTAAGGTACTGCGGTGATGTTGTCATATTAAGATTTGAATTTGAAGGTGGTGATTCAGATTGTCGACTGTCACAATCTGAATGATTAAGATCATCCTCCTCTTCGGATAGGCCAAGGATTTCTTGATCATCCTTTTCTGACTTAGACTTGACACCATGGCTGGTAGCAAACCCTAGTTGAGAAGTAAGAGATTCCAGGTTCATGTTAAACCCAGCTGATTGAATCAAACCATTCCGATCAATGTTATCACAGTCGATTTCCTCGGATTCTCTCTTCATTTTAGCACGACGGTTTTGGAACCAGGTGATAACCTGAGTGTTAGATAAATTCAACTTTTTCGCTATCCGATCACGATCTACTGGGGTTAGATACTTTTGTCTGGTAAAGTTATTCTCCAACTCTGCAATTTGACTATTTGAGAAGGTGGTCCGGGTCTTTCGCCTCTTCCTAAGATTTCCATGCTTTGAGAAAATATCGGACTTGTTATTATGACCCGGTAGGTTGTTTTCTATGGAGGAAAATTTATTGATTAACTTTGAAAAGAAATTTTTATCAAATCTTTTTACAAACCTGATGCATTTTTCTGACTATGTGAGATAATTTTCTTGTCCATCTTGCTCAGAGATTCATTCGCCATTTGTATGAGAGAATCAAGGGCGTTGTTGTCATTTGTTTTCTTTCCAAGGTCATTACCGTCAATTACAGGGCAAGTTTGATGGGTTATTTTCTCCTGAAACAGTTTCAGTATTATTTCTCCCAAATTTTGCTGATCCAAACTAGTGGGCAGTGGCATTTTATTTGGATTAGCTAAAATATCTTGCCATATTATGTTCATCATCTTTCCATTTTCAAGATTTTCTTCCCCTTCTTCAAGGATATCATCAATTCGAAAGCTCATAATAATTAATTTG
This sequence comes from Gyrodactylus bullatarudis, assembly GCA_012064415.1. NCBI lineage: Eukaryota > Metazoa > Platyhelminthes > Monogenea > Gyrodactylidea > Gyrodactylidae > Gyrodactylus > Gyrodactylus bullatarudis. The sequence continues at coordinate 371,513 of SSNU01000209.1, forward strand.
TGTTTTTAATAGTTGGAAAACTTTTTATATATACACGTGAAAGGTATACGTGTCTTTTTCTATTCTTCTAAAAAAAGGGGGATGAATAAATGCGTGCTAATAGATTGTAAATTGTATCTGAATAGATAATTCTGATTGGTTGATGATTGTGCAGTTAGAGAGAGCCTATACCTGGTTAAATTTCCTTATTTATCTTTCATTTCTATCCTTAATTTAAAAAGTAAGAGAAGAAGACACCCCAATAATAATAACATTATGATATATGTGTATGTTCAGAATTTGGAAGGTTTTCTAGGGGGAGGGACTAGTTATGTGTACAAGAATAGGCAAAACATGTATACCAATGCATACATCTTGTTAGTACAAGTTTAGGGTATATTGTCAAAATTCTAACATTTTTTATACCATATGTTGAATTTTCAACCTTTTTTGTGTGTGTATTCTATAACGAGAATCTGGTTAAGAGAGGAAGTATAATTGAACGCAAAATCTTCTTCTTTTTTAGGAATTATGACTTCTTTTAGCGTATATTTCACCCGGTATGTTGTTGTCTACCCATTTTATATAATTTTTACACGTATATTTTCAAATCCACTTGTATCATAGTTGAAATTGAAGAAAAAGATTTAGACATCAGTAGTGTTACTTTAAAAATGATAAGAAATAAATATTGTAATTAAATGAAAATAATAGTTTACAACTTTGAAAGAAATACATGAAAAATTAAGAATCCAGAGTAAATGCAAGCTGAAAAAAACACACTCTCCAATAAATAAATAGCAGCATTGGAGAGAAAGCTCACATATCCCAAGATAGTTGAAGAATCTTCTTGAAGATAATAAGAATAAATTTTCTCAACAACCAGATTAGGTTTTTATTGATTGATAAGGAATTTTTTCTATGCTCTCATATCCAGAGTTTTTGTACAAAACAGAAATATTCGAAATAGAAGTTACATGTTTTATCTTCTCTAGATGTCCTTATACAGATGATCATTCGTTCTTGTAGAAAATTTTCTAATTTTTCTTCCTATTTAAGAAGCACAACAAACTGGAATTTTAAATAAATTAAGTCTTCAGGTTCGAGTAAATTTGCCTCACGATATTCTGCATTAACGATAGAACCTTTTTTGCAAAATTTTTAACACATCCACAATGTGAACTCCACATAATTTTTATAAAGAAATAACAAGAGTATAAGCCAACAGAAACAATTGTCCTAACTACAGTAGTTTTATTTTTCATTTTCTTATTCGCTATTATAATCACAAATTTATGTTTCTGGAAATTCAGACGTTTACCAGTTTTACATTTTTATAAAGTATTCTAGCATAGTTGTGGTATTTTTTTCAAATCAAGTCAATAGAATTTGATATAAATGTAGCATATGAAAGAAATTTTCTTTAAATGATCCTAGCTAATTAATTATGATTGTATTTTCAATACCATACAATACCAACTGTCTTGATATAATAGCATTTTTATCATGATATAAATTCTGTTTACAATGATTGGTTACTTTGTTCTATTTATAGGTGTGAAAAACAGTTGTCACTAATTAATAATTTTGATCTAGCCTTTGTAAAAAGTCTTATCATGTCTAAAACTGATTTATTGAATTCCTCTGAATTTAATTACTAATCATGTAGATAAATTTCTCCTTAAATTAAGGGATATTTTAAATGTTCTGATCGCTTTTTTCAAATAAAGAGGGGAATCTAGTTTAGGTGATTTATTGAGATCAAGTTTAAGACTGTGAATGCATTAAAAGCTATTGAAATTTCCTTAATTGCATTGAGATTCCAGTAAAAATCGTTCATTTTCTCAAAAGCTTTTAATTTAATTTTATGTATATCAGTATAGAAGTAGAACATGAATAGTTCAACTTGGAAACGGGTTTCCTCCGAGAATCTTATTTTATTGGTTTTAATTTAAAAAGTCTATTCTCAAAAAATAAATTCAAATTTTTTAATACCCATTAGAAAAACGCAATTTTTTAACGTACATATACGACGTATATTATACGTATATGTTACCGTTAATCTTGTTACTCTTGATAGTCTTAATACTACCTGATAGTCTTAAGACTAACGGAATGGTTAGTTAAACTTGTTACTCGGTAACAAGATTAACTGGAATCTTTGATAGTCTTAAGACTAACGGATTGATTTTTTAAACTTGTTACCAGGTTTCAAGAATAACCCTTTCGGTGCCGATGGAAATAACTCTACTAGTTTGATAGGTTTCTGGATCAATTAAAGTTTAAATTGAAGCCCACAATGTGAACTTGCATAAGTAATATTTTTAGCCAAATAACATGATATCTTCATAGCTAAATTTTGGTTTTTATAAAAATTGTGAAATAGTCTCGGCACCGAAAGGGTTAACTAATTATTTAGTAATATAATATAGCTTGTTGAATTTGATACTCGGTAATAAGTTTGGTTGATTGAATCAAATTTTTCGAAAATAATATCAAAGATTAAGAAAACAATCCAACATTGTAAGGTCCCTAAATGGAACTTTTTATATAATTTTAGCTGAATAGTTCATTAAAGTTGTTACCAGGTTTCAAGAATAATAAGTTTGAGATCGAAATATGAATTTCAGCATATTATCAGAAAAGTTCCAAATGGCTTTAAATGATAAAAAAGTAGTCCTTCAAATATTCCTCATTTAAAGAATAGACGTGAATCAACAAATAAAAATACATGATGCGAAAAAAATTATATTAAGATCACTAACTAGTTATTCCTGAAACTCGGTAACAAATTTGACGAAATATTGAGTCAAAATCCTTACGTAAAATTAATACTGTTGGCTGAATTTCAACACTTGATACGGCTTATTCTCTGGAATCCATGAGTTTTGCAGTACAATGTATAAGAAGTCTCAATTTCAGACCCTACACAATTGGATTGTTTGATAAAAAATCTTCATAGCCTTAACAAAGCCTTATTTAATTCAAACCTATTTCAGTCAGCCAATCTTATTACCAAGTATCAAATTCAACAAGCTATATTAAATTGCTAAATTGTTAGTCAATACTTATTTTGAAGAGAATCAAATAGCAAGGAATATCTTCTATTGAACTATATGTTTTAAATTTTGTTTTGATATGCTAAATAAGAGTTGAAAACATCAAATTTGAATTTGCGCCAGTTTTTTTCAATGAATTTCTCTGCTAAATCACTATTTTTGAATAAACCATCAATTAAAATTAAAATGAATACTGAAACTATTTGTGATATTTGTCGAAAAATTGGATTTTCTCATCTTTATTGTCTCCTTAACTTCAGTCCTAGCTTTCAGTATATCGTTTAGTTTAAAATTAAATTCACTGGATAATCTGCCTAGAATTAATACTATTATTTATACCATTGAGAAATTCTCTAAATCCAGTGATGTAAGACTAAAAGCTTACAAATTACTGGTTTTTCTACTGTTTGACTATATTTTTTCTCTTTTATCTAATGACTCTCAGTGCCTATCTATTGAACGTGTTTAATATAATAGGTTTTTACACTCTCTATTTCCTCATATAGACTCGTATAATGCACTAATCTCGGTCTCAGATCTTAATTTCAGTAAAAGATTTATGTCTAAAAAAAAACTTTAATTTTATTGTTTCCAATCGGATATTGTTCGAAGAATACTAAATGCCAATCCCTAATACCAAAAAAATAAAGCTGAATTCATTAGAAAAATATAACAATGCGTAGAAAGGGGATTTTACTTTGATTTGAAAACGTATTTTTCTCAAAAAGCCTTACGGACAATTCAAAAATTGCATTTGAGTAAATATAATTTTTTTAAAGAAATCTTGCTGCGGAATTGAATCGAAATTTTGAAAGAATCTTGCTTGGGTAGTACAAATCAAATGAACTGATAACAAAAGTTAATTAATTTGAGCAATAATTATTTCTTGACAAGTTAAATAAAGTAATCGAACTCTATTTCTTCATACCAACCGAATGAGAGATCAGATTTTTATATTTGCACATATTTAATTAACTGAGATTTTTTAGAGTCGACTAACCCATAAGTTTAGTTTCACCTTTTTCATTCGTTAAATTGCTTCCAGTGCAAAATGAAAAAATAGAAAAACAATAAAGACAAAGATTTTTAGTGTTTTTAATATATTACCACAGGTTGAAATCTAAAAATATTCAAACATGAATATATGAATTAACCTTTCTATTTTTAGGTTATAGCGTGTTCTTATTCCCTATTTCAAATCATGGCATTTAAATTTAAATCAAAATAAAACAATTTGTACCTGTTAAAAAAATCAAAATTGTCTCACCTTTGAAATCAAATGTAATTGATAATTCAGTGGAATAAGGTCAATGTAAGCTTAGATGGAATTATGTGAACAAAAAGCCCTATAGCAATGCAGTATTGTAAATAAAACATGAGAACGAATCTGGTTCACAAAAAACATTAACATGTACAATATATTTCTTGTTTGATAAAGATATTAATGTAACTAATATCTTAATTAAAAATACATATCAGGCAGATTCATTATCCACTGGGACTGGGACTTTTATATTTAAAATGTTATTCTTCCATGAGACAACTGTGCTCTGCGAAAATAACACGCATCTCCACAAAAAAAAACATTTCAAACACATTTTTAACACTGGGTTAACTTTTTAAACATCAATGCCCTACTAGACCTTGAGATATGGAACATCTTGTCTGGCATAAATGTGTGAAAAATATTCATTCTACTTGGCTTGCGTCCATCAGAGAGAAAATGTTCCAACTTTGTATAGCTATTAGTACGGGGGATATATTGTCATTAATTTAAGATGGATTTGTTCATGGAATTAGGTCCAGGGGCTATTTTTTCTCTGCATTATAGGTACATGAGAGACAGAGAGATGTTTTATTTTCTTACACAGCCTGTATAAAGTAGTATATTTTGGAAAATGACATCTCTCAACTTATTATTGGACAATTATACTGTTTATAGTTAATAGTATTAAGGGGGTAGAGGAATCTACATTTTTATGATCAGTCAGGATGATATCTGACAAAATTTTCGAAAAACTAATTACATTAAATTTAGTACTTTCCATCGATAGACTCTTACAGTATCGCTGGTTTAGACCCTGGCTAGAAATCTTTTAAAAATTTATTATTAGGTTGTTTCAAAAGTATTAAAAAATCTTTTAACATAAAGCTAGTTGACATGAAGATGAGAATTTATTTTTTTTACAAAAAACTCAATATTTTTCTTCGGAAAGTCAAGAAAAAAATTATTTTTCGAATTTCTTAATAAAATAAGCCAATAAAATAGGGAAATTAAAAAAAAATTTCCGAAAAAATTCAATCTGACCAAAATTAGGCCGTTTTTTGAATTTTTAAAATGCACCGAATTTTCATTTTTTCAACTTTTGAGCTCAAAATTTTTATCGATTTCAAAGATTTGAAGCAATGCAGATATTCGAGATTAGTATTAGACGAAGAATTCGAATTTGGCTGCAAAAATTCACAGAAACCCGTTTTTAATGTGAGAAATCGAAAATTTTTGATTTATTGATTATCACGAAGGAGGATAATCAAAAATTTAAAGTTAAACTTTTTCTTTAAAACAGTAGAATTCTCTCCACCTCCACGGCCCAATTCAAATTCTTTATCTAAATTCTAATATCTTTCTTAAATTTCCCCAACTTATTTTATCAAGGAATTTAAAAATAATTTTTTCTTGACTTTCAGAAGGAAAATATTGAGTTTTTTTGTAAAAAAAAGTAAATTCTTATCTTCAAGTCAACTAGCTTTATGTTTAAATACGAAATGCATCTAAAGTATTATACATTTTTAAATACATAATTTTTCAAAGAATCTATTTTTTATTGAAATTTTTTAAAGTTATATTGTTCAAAATTTTAAATTGAATTATCAGATCAATAATTTATTCAGGAGCCGTAAAACGTAGTGGCAAAAAGCTAATGAGCACGTTACCCAGCCTAGACCAGACAGCTTTGCAAAGAAAGTCATTTTGACCAGAAAATGTGTTATCCATTTTGAATCGCTTGAACCTAATGCTTCAGTAACTGACACATTCTTACAGGACAATGCTTGGCCTCATTTCTCTAAATTCGAAAGATCACTCCAATTCAAGACTAGATGTTTTGAAATTACTAATTGAGTACATGAACCAAAAAACCTTCTTTGGCAAAGGGGTATAAGTAACCTGCCAGAAAACTGTAACTTGATGGTATTCTGTAAATATTTCATTTCAAAAATTGCCAATAAATTTCAGTACATTATAATTTTTATAAAAGTTTGCCTAATACTTCTGAAATGACCTACATTTTATACATAATAGTAAATTTTCCGACGCGATCATCAATTCATGTCTCTACTTTAGAGTAGTGATTATTAAAAATAAAATAAAGACAATAAATGATAAAGTTGATAAGCTAATTTGGGCATTTGAAAAATATAATTCCAAAATTGAAATTGTAAATTGAAAAGTTAAATGGGAAATAATGAAAACAGTTGCTTGTATTTTCATGTTTCCATCATCATCATCTTCTTCTGTAGTGAAAAGAAAGTCTCTTCACCATTTCTTGTAAAAATATAAATAGGTATAAATATAATTATCACGCTGCATACTATAGAGTAATATATATAGTCAATCTCATTATTTACCAATAAAATTATCACTATAGTAATAAATCATGTAATGCAATCTGTATATGTGCCTCTTCTACCCATTACAAATTTTTGCTCTCTTTCTCTTTCACACCTTCATGTTGATAATTTCCTCCCCTAAACACTAAAAGAGATGCATGTTTTCTAAGAAATCATAGTGTAGTAGTGTTTGAAACTTATTACTTATGTAAAAGGTAGAGAGGAAAAGTTTCCAACTGTAATTGCCTTCTGCTCTATTTGTGTATAATCAGGAATTATTTTGAAAGAAAAAGGTAACACCAAATAAGACGATAGTAGTATTATTATTGTTATATACTTTTTTTCAAAGGATATTTTAACAATTTTCTCACCAAATTTTGTAACTAATATGTAACAATTGTATTGTACAACTCAGCATGTTCTATTAGAAATCATATGTAATGCAAATAACGAATTATCTTTCAACTTTTAACATTCTAAGCTTAGGCTATTTCCAGATTCAATAATCTATACAGCCTATGATGGACAAGATGAAGCGAAATTAGTTAATTAGTTAATAAAGCCTTTTTTCTACATATATCCCTATAACAGATTGATCTACTTGGACAATTCTAATTGGACAATCGAGATACATTCTACCAGCAAAGGGTCTTCACGTATAGTGGAATGAGAAATCGTCAAGAGAGTTTCATTTACAGTGGAATTTTTTGATGATACAGATTTTTATTTTGTCATTAAGTGAAATAAATCTAATGAGGCAACAGTGTATTCACGGTGTGGCGCAGTGGTATTTCTCTCACCTCTTATTCGGTCCTAGGTTCAAACCCTCACACACCGGGCACTTTTTTTTGGTTTGAAATAGCGACATTTATTATAAATAAAATTTTAATAAATCTGTACAGTAATAAAGTTCTTGAGTAAATTTAATGAATGTTCTTGTTTAATTGAACATTGAACACTCTTTCCCTGTTCTCTTATTTGTACAATTATTAATTTATATATATCTGTATATAAATAAAAATATTTCGATACTTGAGCTTAGGCTCCTTGTAGATCTACTTGGTTTGATATCATCTGAAAGTGGGGTCCCCAACCATACTTTGAATTGTAATAATTGTGGATAGGAGAGTGATATCTTAACCAAACTAAAACCTAATCCTAGTTAAACTAATAACACGGATGGGGTGGGGTCGTACGAACTTGATCTGGTTTAAATTTCCAAGTTTAAAATTTTATGCTGATTTCAGATCTGCTTTCAGAATTTCAATAGCGTTAATATTTTGGCCAATATAGCCAAAAAATGAAAAAATGCTAATTTATGAGTAGCTCAATGAACTTAATTGATATTTTTGGTATGAAAACATAGGAATCCGAAATTAATTATAATCAAAAACATTGCTTTTTTATTTTTTGTCTTTTTCCTAAACAACAATGGTTCTTCTGAAAGTGAAGAAGAGGATTATACAGAATATCCCTCTGATATTTCGAATCCAGATACTGATATGGATCAATCCTTTGGAGATATCGTAAAATATACAAACAAGTATATGGACCATCGAAAATCAAGTAGTGCAGGAATAAGTATGATGGACTTCGTAAATGGATAAGGATCCTGTTATATTTTGGAGTTTCTAAGCAGAAAAATATGGATCTCCAAGAGCTGTGGCAAGATGACTATGAATATTCTAATTTTACCAACTTCCAGGACGAGGAACTTAATTTTCAATAGGAAAATTTTTGTGATCCACAATAGATACTGAAATCTTTAATAGTCAGTACTTTTTTCAGTGAAATCTGAGCTCTCTTCAATTTTTTTGGTTCTGATAACATTTATTAAAGATTTCTGATTCTATTATGGATCAAAATAATATTTTAAATCGATTTAAAAACCTTATAATTAAACCAGAAATAACTTAGTGAAGAAACGACCCATCTAGTAAAACGTTTAGATATTCTTTTAGGTCAATAAAGTAATTTTGCATATCCTGATGTGTTTTCTTATCATAAAACAACCAATTTCACGCTTATTGGGAAATTAATTTCTTTTCCAATTTCAATACCAAGTCAACATTTTTTCTAACTTGAAATAATCAAATTCAATTGTCAACAACATCAAATGATAATGTTGTTTTGAAATTAAAAAGAAATGATCAAAATCAATTAGCTGAAACATGGATACATTATCTTACAAGTCAATATCAATTACATGCATTTTGAAAATGTAAGGTATGACAAGAAATTCCACGACATAATAATACATAATATCTATCTAATATAGAGAAAAGAATTCCAATGTATTTCTCTTCATTTAACAGCATTTGTATTTGATAAATACTATGGATAGATGGTCAAAATTATATGTTTTATTATTAATTGTAACTGTTAGCGTTTGTATTTTGAACAAAAGTTTCTTCCCTCTTTTATAGATACAGTCGTGGTAATAATAAAGTATTTTACAACAAAACAACACAACATCAGCATTATTATTGCTTGAGGGAAAACAAGCAAAGATGAAGGAGAAGCAAGACTATACATGCAAAAATTAGTTGTAATTAATTAATTAATTATCTATAACTTTTTGCAGCAGAAGATAAACTAATTTTCATCCTTCCAGCAGTGAAGCAGAAGTTGACATGAAGATGAGAATTCACTAAATTTGCAAACAACTCGATATTACTCTCTGGAAAGTCAGGAACAAAATTATTTTTAGAGCTTCATAATCCCATAAAAATATCAGAGGAAAAACATTTGAGAGAATGAGCCAAGTTTCGAATTTATCAAAATTTTGATTGATTTCTGAAAATTGAAGTGATTAGATACATTTGGGATCGGGGAGTTAAGTTAAGAGAAGTTGGTTATTATTGTTGTGGTAAATACATTCGAAAATTTTTTCATAATAATGGTGTGTCTTTTTAAAAAGACTCTTTTTCCAAGGTCAAATTCGAAATCTTTGTGTCATCTTGATCTCGAGTGTCGGTATTTATCACTTCAATTTATGTCAATTAGGAGTAAAATCGATGGATGATTTCTCAAATGCAAGTTTAAGATCGATGGATAGAGCTAAAAATTTAATATGAACTTTTATAGAGTGTGTTTCAGTCAATTCGGATTTTTTGTCTCAAAAAACACGTAATTACTTGCAAGTAGATGAGGTTATAAACGTTTTAAATCTTAGGTCTAATGTATTACCTAAGAAATTATAGCTTAGAATTTAATCTAAACAAAATTATTATTAATTTAATAAAAATTTTATTATAAAATTAAAAAATAATCCATTCAATTGAAGTTTCTAATTTTTTGTTTATTGTTATTCATACATTCAAATTTTCGTTGATCGTTTTACCAATAACTCGTTGTCCGATACTGAGTTTCATCTACTCCTGTAAGTTGAACTTTACGATAATTAAATACTATTTGATTAATCATATGATGAAAAAAGGCGAATGCCATAGTATTCTAATAAAACAATCTGGCAGAAATCTTAGTTGAAACATGAATATAGTTTCATCTGTAAGGCCTGTCAAATATGAAATGAATCATTAAAATTTTTATGGATGGATTCAAAGTCATAATTTATCTAAAGTTTATTGATTCTACAGAATACTAAGTTGGCAAATCTTTAGTAATCTGATGATTAATCATTTTCAATACCAGTAATCTAATTTCAACAAATCCTAATATCTCTTACATTTCAGATCATGCTTGCATCGGGATTCTGGTTAAATTATCAGAATATTATCATTAATTGTAAAATAAATGCTTACTGTCCTGTTCATCTCTTTCTTAATCATATCAAATCGTTTTCAACGCGACAGTTTGTTGTTTTATGAATCATAGTATTATAGTTAGATAATCTGAAAATTAAATAATAACCAGTAACAATAACTATCAGTACCAGTAAATGATTCTTGATTATAATGCGCTGAAAATAGAATCTCAGATCAAAATGACTTTTCCATTGAAAAGCTTGAAGAAAAATTTTTTCTCGACGACAAGTCTAAGAGATACAGCTAAAAATAAACATTTAATATAAATAACATACATAACTATTTCTAAATAGTTCATATTCAATATGAATAAAATACTCGAAACTTTTGATCTAAAATATTCCTTGAATCAATGTTGTTTTTTTAAACAGTGACTTTAACTGTATTAGAGTATTATTAATAGTCCCTCATTAAAAGATTATGAGCTATAGAAAATTATCGACCTGAGAATCTCAAGTTGAGATGGACTATAAGTGTAATACAAATTCATAATGAAAATTATTTATGTCATAATATTGGTTTAGCTTATTGTCAAATAAGAAATAATCCTGTTACTCTCAAGTAGTCACATATTTTTTTTTGTTAGAATGAGAAAAAGTGGTGCAATAATAATATTTTATATCAATTATGTCTCCTTCACTTTATGGAATATTCCTTGAAAGTTTTCTTAAATTGTCATCATCAAGTGCAATGAATTCGTTAATAAGAGAAAATTTACATCAAATCGATAAATCTATAGTTTCAATCTGCAGTCGACCCTCGTTCTGTATCTTGAGAATTTTTCATAAACCGCAAATAGGTCTATGCATACATTTCCATGTTTGAAAAACCTCTTAATTAGCCGAAAAATAAAATTTTTATTGGTGTAATTCATAGCATATTTTACATATCACAGCATAATGATCCTTACAAAGAAAAAAGTCTCATTTTTAGAACTGTTTCAAAAGCAAATAAGATCATCGTATTACGATGAAACTATTGAAAATCAATGATTAAAGACAATTCTGATCAATAGTTCCAGATTCATCAGAGTCTAACAAATGTAGCTATTCAGTATTGTTCTGAATATTTAAAAAACTTTCTCTGATATTTGAATTTCTATTGAGCTGTAAGAAAAAAAACTCTCATACTAGTCCAAGTTAGTCTAGGAATACGCAGTATATCATTTTATATAGATACTCAATTATAATTATTTATACAAATGTAATTCCAAATGATGAACCAAATTGCATACTCTAAGAAGGTAAAAGGGGAAATAAATGTATCATTTAGACCAGATTTAATTAGATAACAAATGAGTGCAAGGATATTTGAGAGGAAGCAAAATTTGTTGTTGTCTTGTTTCTTTTAGTAATTGTATTCCAACATACAATTTTAAGGAACCATGAGAAATAGATACCAAATGAATTTTGTTGATCCCAAGCTACCTGACAATGTTGCCTTCTGTCTTGTATTAATAAATCTGTAGAAATAGAAGAAGGAGTGTAATTTTTAAATGATAAGTATTATAATTCTTAGTAGTAATCAGATTTATTAGAGTAATAAAAATTTTATGGACTCAAACAACAAGAATAATTAATTTTAATTTTCCTTCAAGTGATAAATCAGAGTTATTAATCTATAATCCGTCCTTTTCTTCACATTTGAGCCAATACCAGATTAAAGACAACCTTATAAGGTATAGATAATTATAATTATCTAAGCCGAACAGCTCTCTGAAAATCAGACTAGTTCAAAATAAATAATTTTATAGCTGAATCGATCATGTTATTGAATTCAAGTTTTCAATGCGAAATAATTTATCTAAAAAATCCTTTTCATAGCAAGAAAATCATCTTGATTTCGAAAATTAGCAAAATTGGCCTCTTGATTTGTAAGATATTTATAGATGTTACCGTTAGTCTTAGGATTACCTGATAGTCTTAAGACTATCGAGAGTAACAAGATTAACGGTAACATAAACAACATTAACAATATGCAACATTGAACGGTTCTGAAAACTATTGTTTGTTTACTTTTCTAAATGAAGATCCAAAGGTAGTCATTTTTCTCATACTTTTTTGATTGGTATTCCATTCTCATTCATTCTTAAAAGTTTTTTATGTTGGCTATAACGTTGTTCGCTTGCTACCTTACAATGTTGTCTTCTGGTTCAAAATTTAAGTTATTTAAATTTTTGTTGATTTTGATTGGTGCGAGAGGAATCAAACTTTATTTTTCCGGATCACCATTAGACAATGAAAACAGAAATGGTCGTTGATAATTTAGGAAACACTCAATTACAATGTCAAAAAATAGGTCTCGGATTCCGAATCTGGTCTCAGAGTTCCGTTATCATGCTTCGTTTGGGAGAAAATCTCAAAAATACCATTTTGCATATAATTGAGCTTCAAAATTGCATTAAATTAAATTTGAAAATTAATTATACCAGAATAAAATTAACATTAATTAATAGAACAATTAATTCTGCGTCGATTGATGTATGCCAAGGCTACGCAAATATTTGTATTACGCGGAAAATCGCAAAATGAGTACTTGAAAGTCCCAATTTATGGGAAAAAATTTAAGAAATTTTATCACTTTCCATCAACTTACAGGCTTATTAAGAATAAATTCCAGGATGTTAAGCATGGATCTAGATAATTATCGGTTGAAAGTCTACTTCCTATTTTACGACTAATTTTATTGCTTGAAAATTAATAAATTAAAATAATTAGAGATCAGTTGAAATTGACGGTTATCTTAAAAAATTCATCGTCATAATTGGTTTTTTGTCTATTGCTGACTAGAAATTTAAATTTTTCCAAAAATTCTTTGAGAAGATTATGAGACCTTGAGATTTTTGTAGAAATCATAAATTGCCAGGTTCATGAAGAATAACTGTTAAATTCAACTACTCGAAATAATTTCTTGGACACAAAAACCATGGAAAACGTTACACTACAACAAAAATAAAAAAAAAACTTAACAAATTTTTAGTATTTTCAGAAAAACCTTGCCGATTGAGACATCTTTAGTTCTCGATACGATTCGTCAGACTGCTGAGATTTGACCAGAGTATCTTATGATGTAGGCCAACGCTCAATAAAACGAGAACTAGTTTTTAATTCAGTATATCGTATCACATTGATATTAAACGTTTCCAAATTTGTCTGAATAGAATTTTTTTCTAAAACATTCTTAAATTATCTTTAAATAGTTTCTATTGATATATCAATTTGTTTTAATCATGTATTCGATATTGTATAGAAGAATCAGGATAATTGCTCAAGAAATAGTTTACCAGATCAGATTAATCTCTTTTGTACACATAAAAATTAGATGAAAAATACATTGTACGTAAAAGTAACTGATATGAAGATGAGAATTTACTAATTTTACAAAATTTCAATATTTTTCTTCAGATAGTCAAGGATGAATATTAGAGTAAGCCAAATTTTTTCAAATTTTCTCAGCCTTAATCGTATTTTGAAGATAAACGAAAACTATGCATTTTTTCTTATAAAACCATATGATTTCGAGTTTGTTCTGGTATACAAAATCTCGATTGAAAATGACAATTTTTGAACACGCGTCAAGATTTTTTCAATGAATTCTACTACGAGAAAGGACAAAATCAAGATTTTTGAATTGTTTTTGCAACGATTTGAATAAAAATAGAACTTATAGTAAAAATTGAGTTTTTTGTCATATGTTGGAAAAAATTCCTACGAAATTAGGGAAATTTTGATGATTATAGGGAAAATGGGATTTTTGTATATCAGAACATGAAAAATTTCATTTTGATTTTCAAAAATCTGCTTTCCTCGGTTAAAACATCAATTTTTGATTAAGGCATGGAATATTGTTCGGGGAAAATAAAACTTTGTATTACCTTAATGAATATTATATTATAATAATATTATATTCTTGGAATCTCATAATGAAATGAGCCCATAAGTTGCTGGGATAAAAATATTCAATTCAGCCAAAGCTCCCTAATTTTCCACTTTTTCAATACTTCTATCGATTTTGTAGTTTTTAAGTGATATAAAACTGGTTTCAAAATTAGACAAAAGGACCATTACTATTAAGAGTAAATTCTCCTCTCTTAGCTTACAGGGATGTAGGTTGTTATAATTTCTAAACTTCATCGAAACACTGACTAACAAAACTAAAATTGTAATAAAATCCAGCTAGGCTAATTAATATATATGAAGTGAGAAAATAGTATTTTTGCGAAAAACTCAATATGTTTATCCGAATGGTCAGGAACAGAAATATTCCTTGGATCCCATTATGAAATAAGTCAATAACATGAAAAAAAGATTACATAAAGAATCCTATTTTCCTCATATTTTGCCATTTTTTGAATTTCGAAAATGCGCCAATCATTCAGATTTGAAGCAATAAAATGATGATATTTTCAATCAACTTTACACAAAGAATTCGCATTCACCTAAAGAGGCTCACAGAGACTTATGACTAGGGCGACCAAAATGCCTTTTTTGAGAGTGAGTCTAAAATACTTTGAAAATATTAAAAATTCAGTCCTTTTTTTCTAAACCTATTTATAAGTGAAATAAGTTTGCCTTTTTTGGCCTATTTCGAGGAGGCTTGCCTTTTTTTTGCCTTTTTTAAAAAGGATTGCTTTTTCATTTTTTTCAAGGATTGTGCAAATTTTTTATCCTTATTTATCTTGATCTTAGTTAAATTTTCATTGTCTGAATCTAATTTTAGGAGGGACTCGGTAAACAGCCAATAGAAATGGCTTATCCAACTCAACATCTCATTCTCATTCTATTCACTTGAAAGGATTGAAGAATTGATTAATTTTTTAAAATCACTACTTTGAGAGACATTCGATTTTATGAATATACCTTTTATGCTTTACTATGTTGTTAAAGCTACTTTTTGGATTTTTAATGAGATCTCCTTTTAGTCCTCTTTCAGCAGATATCTTCTTGCAATGCTCCTCGTGAGAAACATTCGATTTTATGAATTTGCCTTTTTTTGCCTTTTTCAGAATTAAAAATTGCCTTTTTTCATCATAGAGTATGCCTTTTTCTGGTCGCCCTACTTATGACAAATCGAACCTTTTCAGTTTTTTGATTATCGCTAAGGAAAATGAAGTTCAACTTTTTCTTGAAAATCGCGAGTTTCTCTCAGCCTCTACGGCCTAATTTGAATACTTCTTCTATTAATGATCCGAAATGTTTGTATCGAATTGATTTTTTCTAGGTCTTTAGAATATGTTGAGACCTTGGTAAAAAATGAGATTTTCGTGAAAATCATAAATACAAGCCAGAGGTTGCAAACAGACAGCATTATAGTCGATGAAAGAAGATCACTATGATCGAAGAAGACTATGAAAAAGCTCTTGTATCTAAGATTAAATTTTATTATTAAAGTACATGCCTATCTTACGAGATAGAACTTAGTCAGTTGAGAATTTAAAGTAGCTTAAAAACTTTGACAAATTAATCCCAATGTTTTCCATACAATGTATAAAATTTCGCTCTCTAAATCGATTTCTATAATCAGCTTAATAATACAGTTACATATTTTTCAATCATATTATAAGAAAATTGATTAAATTTGTTATCTAATCAATGATTAGGTTACGCAGAAAATAGAAAAATTATTGGGCTAAATTAGAGAACGTTTGCCCCCTTCTTATATTTTTATATGGGTAACCAACCGTAAAAGTGGTAATACTCCATTTCAGGTTCAGTGAAAAACTGCGTAATTAGCTCCGACTTGCGATAGCCAATCAAAATCATTCGTATATTTGAGCCTATATGAAGTGTACAAATATCTATTATAGGAAAAAGATGTATATTCCTGCTATATATGATATATAGGGTTTATACTCCAGTTGAGGTTCAGTGAATGAATTTCATAGAGAGAGAATTGAAATTTTATCTAATCAAATTAAGGGCATGATTTTTTTCACAAAAAAATCTGATAAGGGGAACTTTTCATTTAGTTGTTATCTAGCTTAATTATTTTGTTATCTACGACCAATCTAAGAGTTGAATAGAAATCATCCAATTGTAGGAACTTATTCATTTGATAATTTTTTCATGTTTCTCAAATATTTTTAACCTCATTATTATAACGATGGATTTAATTGAAAGTGACATTTGGGAACTATGTAATTCTGAAGAAAGATCACTTCAATTTTTTGTTGACCTAGGATAGCGTCCCATGTACTAAGGGACAATGCAATGGTACCTGTGCAATAAAAGCTCGTCCAAATTTCAAGAGATGTGGGAAATGTGGACGAGGTTTCTCAATTTTCAGAGGTAAGCTATTATTTAAAATTATTTCTAGGAACATTCCTTTTCAAGAAAAAGATGGATCTCTCAATGCTCATTCGATTGGCTTACTATTTTTCACTGGGAAGGACATATCAGAGTATAAAGCAGAGCATAGAAATCAGTCCAACTAGCCTGGTTTCCTACTTTGACTTATTCCGGAAATTCTTGAGGAGGCTCGCCGAAACAGATACTTCTGTTATTGGAGGAAATGGGCACATGGTGGAGATCGATGAAACAAAAGTCCCCAAAAGAAAGTATAATAGAGGAAGAATCCTCAGAGATGAATGGATAGTTGGAGCTTTTGATCGGGAAACTCGCAAAGTCAGGCTAGACATAGTTCTCCAGAGAAATCAAGTTGTTTTAGGAGGATTTATCGGAAAATATATTCATCTTGGCTCTACTCTTGTCTCTGACGAATGGCCTGACTATTCAGAGCACGCTACAGCTGGTCTATGGCATGTGACTATTAATTACAAACGGCACTATGTTCATCCAAGAGATTCCAGTATTCATACAAATACGATTGAACGATTCTGGAGAACGTTAAAAGGCAGTATCCACAAGACAATCGCAATGAATAGGATTGCAGGAGAGGTTAAAATCTTTGAGAACCTTTACAATCATAATGCAACGAGCTGGATGGGTATATTCCAAACTCTTATTGAGGCGATGATAATACCAGAAAATCAAGAAGCTCAACTTGTGGATGTAAACGAGGAAGAAGCAAATAGACTCATTAATTTAGATAATTCTAATGTAGATCTAGATGATTCATTATTAAATTTTTGAAATTTCGTAGTTTTTAATAAATTTCGATAATAATTCGATCTGTATAGATTTAATATCCTAAGAACTAAATTTAAAAAATCATGCCCTTAATTTGATTAGATAAAATTTCAATTCTCTCTCTATGAAATTCATTCACTGAACCTCAACTGGAGTATAAACCCTATATATCATATATAGCAGGAATATACATCTTTTTCCTATAATAGATATTTGTACACTTCATATAGGCTCAAATATACGAATGATTTTGATTGGCTATCGCAAGTCGGAGCTAATTACGCAGTTTTTCACTGAACCTGAAATGGAGTATTACTGTAAAAGTTTTATGTTCTTTTATATCAGCGCCTCAATTTAATCGCTACCTTAGTTCCCCACGCTTGTTCGGGAATTCCTTACAATTCGATAGAGTTAAAGATTTAAATATAGATTCAAACGAAATGGTTTCATTAGATGTAAGTTCGCTATTTCCTAGTATACCTATAGAGGAGACTCTTACTATCATCAAAGCTTTTATAGATGAACATGATGGTTTTGAAATGCAAGATAATGAGATTGCGTCTCTCATTATAATTTTTTGTACTAATGTCCCATTGTCATTTCAAAACAATGTGTTTATTCAGAAAGATGGGATAGCTATGGGATCACCTCTTAGTCCTCTCTTAGCTGATATATTTTTAGGTTGGTTAGAAATGAATAAGATGTCAGAAACTATCAATACTTTCACTGATGTTTACATTAGGTATGTCAATGACACTTTTATTCTGATGAAACCTGATGTATCAATAGATGATTTTTTCTTCAAGATGAACTCATTTCATCCGAATATTAAATTCACTATGGAAAGAGAATCTAATGGTATTTTGAGTTTCCTAGACGTCAAACTAATCAGAAAAGAAGATGGATCAATTTTAAGAAATATGTATAAGAAGAAGACTGATAAGGGGAAGTATCTTCATTATGCTAGTTTCAGTCATATATCTCATAAAATTGGCTTAGTAATTGGTCTAGGGAAGAGGATAAGAAGCATCGCAAGTCCTGAGGAATGGACAAATGAAATAGAGAATTCGAAGACATGTTTGATGGAAAATGGTTATCCAGCAAAATTTGTGGACAAATTCATCAATCAACCTATGGTTAGAGATGAGGTTGTAGAAACAGAAGAGGTGGATAAAATTACTATTTTCATGAAGCTTAACTTTAACCCTCTCGATACCACGACCAGAAGGAATAGAACTATCAAGTCATTTTTTTCGAAACAACACTCTCTATGTTATTGTGATAAATGTTCTCTTCGATCGTTTTCTTGTCTGGTTTTTCCTTAAAGGAGATGGTTTCAGTAATGGTATAAGAAGAAGACTTAATAATCTCATAGATCAAAATTATAATAATATACAATTGAAAATTGTATTTAAAACACAGAGATTGTTCAGTTTGATTCATAAGGATTTACTCAAACCTGAAGAGAAGTCTCTATTAGTTTATACATAGGAAGAACTATTAGGAAATTAGATAAAAATATACGTACATTTTCATATACGTCCGGATAATTGGAAATATTCATCAATTAAAATTTTAACAAAAGAATTATATTCAATGAGATATGTACATTTCGCCAGGTCTGGTCAGTCTCAATTCCTGGTTAAATATTTAATAAAAATGGTTATAATGAAAAAATTTTGAATGATATTGTAGTATTCTTTTGAGCAACTCCAATTGATGAAAAACCAAAAAACTTTTCTAGTAGGTAGAAAAGAAAAATTAAAAATCAATTGGGCCATGGCAGTTCCAAATTGTGTGTATGGTTCTTTTGAATGCACAGATTTGGGTTTTCCTTCATAATATAGAACTTTTGCCTGATTTTAAGGTCCGTAAGATTGTCGCTTATATTTCTGTAAATTACCTTGAAATTTCTTTCATTCGCCTCGCATCCGCATCTGTCAATGTGTTTCTTAATTGATGAGCTGTTCTTGTTCAAGTGCTCATTGATCCTAATTCCTAATCTTCTTTGCGTTCTACCTATATACCTAGCTCCACATGATGCTTCAAAGCAGTGAATGAGATTCGATTGTTCCGATTCTTTCAGCTTGTATTTAAGTTGAAATTTGAATAGACTTGTGGTCTTGTATACAACCTTCAATTGTATATCATTATGTTCCTTTACAAGTGAATTCAATTTTATTCTTAATTCGTAGCTGTATCCGTCTCCTTTAAAATTTAATTAAAAACTAAATATAGATTTTTTATTTGGATACCGCGGTTACTAGACATCTTAAACAAGAAAACCACTATGCTACAATTTCAAATTTTTTCGTTTTAAATAAAAACCCTGGAGATGACAGCATAGGAGAAATTCTTTATCAATCAACACAAACCTAATCTATGTGTTCAGAAAAACTAATCATATAATCTTCAACTACCTTGGCCGATGTGAGCTTTTTCACTTTTCTCTCCATTGATGCTAATTATTGGAGAGTTTTGGTGTTTTTTCAGCTTGCATTTATTCTTATTTCTAAAACTTTTACTATTTCTTTCATATTTGTAAATTATTATTTTCATTCAATTATAATTATTTAACTGTTATCATTTTTAAAGTGATACCACTGATGATCCTTTAAGAAATACGTATTTGGTGTTAATATATCTTTTTCTTCAATTTCAATATGATTTTTAATGGATTTTTGGACGTATTTGAAAATTTACGTGAATTATTATACAGAATAAACATATATGTTGACTTGGCTTTCTTCTGTTTAATACTCTAGTCAAACAGAAGTAACAATCATTATGATGATTTTCTGGCTGGGACCAAAGCCTTATGGAATTTCTATAGTTTCTTGTGTTAGGATTAAGGAATTTGGAGTTGCAGGAAAAACATATTTTTGGCGGTGAAAAGGGAGTGTCAAATCTAAGAACTCTTTGGAAGTGCTCGCTCAGAAGTCTTTTGATGTTTTCATCAATTTCAATTAATCTCGCTGTCTGAAAATAATATCCACAGACATAGCAAAATTTATCCCTTGAACTAGTACACATAAAGTTTCGAGGAGGCATGACTCAGAATGAGATTTTAATGTGATAATAAATCAGAACAGGCTTAAGACAAAATTTTTTGGATAGAGGTTACATCCAATCAGATCAATCTTCTTCCCTATCAATTGGCAAAAAATCAAAGTGTGCTTTGCATACAAATTCAATGCTGCATAAAAACACAAACCTTTAATTAAAATCTATGCCTCATAAATAAAAAAATTCACGAATTTATTCAGACATCAATCAGAAAAAATGAGAAGAATAACGTGAAAAAAATCTTCAGCATGTCTCACAGCGATTTTTAGTGAATAAACTTTTTGAAGCATTGCTGAGCTTAGACAAGATTTCAATTACACCAAAAGTTTTAAAGTGAAAACTCAAATAAATTAGCTACGATTTGATGTATCTCTCACCTTAATTCGAGCGGTAGTGTATAGAATAGCTATTACTATAATAATATGACCATAACTGAGTGTGGGATTAAAAGGGGTAAAAATATACAAGAAGGAAATGATTTTGTAAATTCTAACCAACTTTTTCAGAAAGAGCGTAAAATTTTGATTAGTCAAAATTTTGAAAGTTGAAGAAAATATCTAAAAAGCTCTTTTTCTTGAAAGATATGAGCGTTTGAAGTTAAAATTTATGGAGAAAATTGACTCCAAAATCACAAAATTTTCGAAAAATTGGCGACACTCAAGGTATCATTAAATAGGAAATTTAATTGTGATTCTAATTATGCCTAATTAGTTAATTGAATTTTTTATTTTAATGAAAATTTAATTGTTTAAAATTATTTATTTTTTTAAATTCTCAAATTCGTTTTTTTCAATATATCTCGAAAACCAGACACAATCTAGAAAATGTAATTACAGATCTGAAATCAGCACAAAATTTCGATCCAGAAAATGTTTGGATCAAGATCCTATTGCACATACATTGTAGTGTCTTGGCGTGTTATTATTTTCATTCAATTACTTAACTCATATCATTTTTAAAGTGATACCACTGATGATCCTTTAAGAAATGTACATTTGGTGTTAATATATCTTTACTTCTATTTTAATATGATTTTAAGTGGATTTTCCGACGTATTTGAGAATTTACGTGAATTATTTAATCAGAAAAATTCCTTACAAATCTACAAAACCTCAAAGCAGCAAGGGATAAGGTAGTTTTCAGATGTCCAGAGGATGTTTTCGCTGATAAAATTTTCAGGGATGATGTCAAAATCGGAGGTAAAGGAGTTGAAATCCAAATTAACGAGTCGCATTTTGTTGCTGACAATCACTAAAGAACGATTCTTTCCTGGCTCTATTATAATTTCTGATGAGCATATGTCTTATAAAACCTTACAAAACGAAGATTATAATTATCAACATCCTTTTCAAGAGAAAATACAGATCCAACTTGATTTCAGCTACTATTTTAGTGATTAATGAGATATATCCTCTTGAATGAATTTGTATATTAATACATTTTTTATTCAAAATTAGCAATTTTTAATAGTTTTGCATTGTTTATGATTTGTCTTTGAGGAGCCTTGCTCACGATCTTGTTACTCTTGGTTTGCTGAGCTACATGTCGGGCCAGCCTACTTCTGTCCTCAGACATAAGACTCATGATGTAATTCAAATTATATATTTATTGACAATTAAAAAAAAATCTTTATGGATAATATTTAAAACCATTCTTTTTAAACATGAGCGGTAATATGATATGTTTTTCACATACAAACCACTTCCCCCTCGATAGTGACCTGACTACTCTTCGACGAGTCTTTTAGGTGCCTTGCATTGTCGTTTGGGTTTGAGCTCAATCTGAGCTTGTTCTGCCAACACGTCCGCGTCCCGATTTGCAAGGTAAACGTCTGACTTATGAACTGTTCGACCTTCCGGGTCCTTAACTGTGTTTTCAGAGTGAGGTACGACTTGTGACTTATGAGGTTTATTTCCTGACCCACGCCTCAAGCCGGGTTGAGCGATCTCTCAACCCGTTCCAACCACTGTCCACGTGTTCCCCGATGAATAATCTTACTGGGACGTGCCTTCTTGTGGGGGGTCTGTGATTGTAGTGTGCCATGAACCGCAAGGACGTTTTCTTACCTTTTTTAGGAGCTCCTTGACTATCCTTACCGCAGCTTTGGCAGGACCATTGGACCCATGATGCCCCGCTAGCGAATTTATGAGTTTGGTACCTTGAGACTGTAGCGTGTTTGAGAACTCTTGACACGAAATTTCTGCCATTGTCTGTTACTAGATTCTTTGGATAACCGTAGAGCGCGTCGAACTTCATCAGCTTCTTCTTCGTCTCTTTCGCTGACAGATTAGCTAGCTCCTCAGCGTATATCCAGTTTGAATATGCATCAATAATTACTAATAAGTTTGCGTGCAGTCTCTCTAGAGGTCCCGTAGTCTCCGGCCATGATATCAAGTCTTTCTTATGACACACCCTGCTTTTCTTGATACACGTTTAACAGTTCTAACTGAAGATCTCAATGTCCTGATCGATTAGTAGCCACCAAACTGCCGTCCTAGCTAACTGCTTCATCTTCACTATACCAACGTGTCCTTCGTGCAGCTTTCTCTGTACCTCTTTTCTGAGCTCTGTGGGCACCACTACCCTTGTCCCTCTGTATAGGATGTTCTGATGGATAGCTAGCTCATCCTTCACGGCTTTGAATCTACGGAGGCCTTCTTCCAGCGTTCTCGGCCAACCCTTTTTAATGTACTTCTTCACCTTTTCCAGTCTGACGTCTTTGACTTCACTGACCTCCTTGGCCATTTTATCCACATTAGAGAGATTTGTGACAGTGTCGTAATTCTCGTTTGCTACCTTAACTTTAGTACAGTTGATCGTGAACCTTGAGAGTAAATCCAGTAGATAATTGTTCTCTCCTTTAACGTGTCCTATTTAAACCTCTATCTCTGGCGAGCCTGTTTGTTGTCATCTTTGGATGTGACCCTGGTTTGAAGATAAACGTTAAAGGCTTCATGTCAGTCCTGATCACGAACTTCCTACCCAAAAGGTACTCGCTACTCCTTCCACGATTGCTATTGCCTCTCTTTCTACGTTGGAGTAATTCCTCTGCGCGCTGGTGAGTACTCTTCCAACCTGGTTCTCTCTCCCTTCTGCGTCGTGCAACAGAATGTGTCCGATACCACTTTCTGAAGCATCCGTAATGATGTACAACTCCTTGCCTTTGTCATAATGCGTTATGGAACCTTCTTCCATGCTCCTGATCAGCCCTCCGAATATCTTCTCCTCTCCAGGCGATCCCTGTTTTCTTATGGGTTCGAAGGGGTTAAGTATAGCGAGGCAGACTTTTCTTGAAATATCATAGTTATTCCATTTTCAAGTGATATCCACATTGACGATCAGTGTATATGTTACCGTGAGTCTGGGAAATAAGTGAGTGTTGGTAATTCACTAGTGTATGTTGGTAATCAGTGTGACTTTAGTGAATCTAGCTAATAAGCCCTCATTACCCAAACACACTGAGAATGTGAGTGAATTGAAGGAGGTGTATTTCTGAGGGATTGATTTTCGAAGGAAAATTTTCAAAATGCAAAGATTCATTAAGTTCAAGCCCTCACTACGAAATTCTATTTATACTACTAATACAAATTTTATATACCTTTTATATTTTAAT
>SSNU01000209.1:398089-448556 GCA_012064415.1 Gyrodactylus bullatarudis
TTCTCAGTGTGTTTGGGTAATGAGGGCTTATTAGCTAGATTCACTAAAGTCACACTGATTACCAACATACACTAGTGAATTACCAACACTCACTTATTTCCCAGACTCACGGTAACATATACACTGATTTTGTGTGAACATATATTTACATCAGTGTGGGAACTAATCTATTTCTCACCTAATACTTCTATAATTTCACCATCCGAGAAATAAACTCAAAATAAAAATCGGATATAGGTCAAAGTATCATGTACTCTTGAATAACTTGTAGGAAGCCTTTTGTAATTTCTAAAATTGAATTCCTGAAATCTAATCCTACTAACTAGTAATTATTATCAATTATTTCTGCATCTGAAATTAAATGAATGCAATGAAATTTATCTTCGAATATTTTAACACCAAATTTCGCTAGAAAGGATCAGAACAAAGATATTTTCGAGCAAAATTCGGTGGGAAATAAAATTGATTAAATTTAGGGATATTAGCAAAATCAAGAGTAGGAATAGAGATATTCCCAAAATCAAGTGGATAGATTCTTACTTTCAAGAGCGGTATATTCGGGGTATTTTCACTTTTAAGAGGGGTTAAGCTAATAACAGAGTAAGGGCAGAGAGGCTTAGACTTACAAGAGTATTCGCATATACTTTAGTACATCTTGAATGCTCTTTTTCTCCAAAAGATCTTGATTTACATTAAAAAACTTCTCTGTTCCTAACTTGTTACAGGTATACCCCAGAGATTGATGGAAAATTAACCCCCTCCTCTCTACACCCAAAATAATTATAAATTTTTGTATCATTACTTTGAAGTAGGCTCAGCAAGAGTTTTGAATCTTAAAAATTTGTTTTTATCGATTGTTAAGATCGTTTTCTTTAGATCAGAACCATATAATCTACTGTATATCTTATACTCAAATTAATCTATCTAGATCGAGTTAAAGTTTCTCATAAATTTATGCAAAATTATTTTAAAATCTTTTTCTCTATTTTTCTCAAACATATTCTAGGTGTGAAAAAGCATAAGGAAAAATTATAAATATATATTCTAGATAGTTCATTAAAGTTTTTTTCGTATACTAATATCTTTCACTCAATGTCTAAAAAGAATCTTGCTTGATTGAAAATCTTCCCTGCGTATAAGAGAAATCGCATGTATTTCTACTAGTTCGTATCTTCTATTTAGATTCCTTGATTATTAATAAACTTTTTCCCATTTTTTCAAGAGAGCATTCATACTATACAGACGGATCATTGTGAAACAGAATTAAGTACGCAGCTAGTTAAGTACACTACTAATGTTACAAAAAACTCAATATTTTTACCAGATAAGGTTCGTCCTGATTTCGTATCCGGAAATTTGCGAAATAAATCAAATTTAAAATTTATCAAAATTCCTGATTATTCCGGAAATTTTTCAGGACGAAGCTTATTCCCAGATAGATAGGAATATTTTTGAATTCAATCATAAAAAAACCAATTTGACAAAAGGTGATTTCCGTAAAGGAGCCAAATTTCCCCTTTTTCAATTTTCGAGCTCAGAACATTTTTTGATTTCGGATTAAATCCTGATATTTAAGATCACAATTAGTCAAATAATTCAAATTTGAATGATTCTAAAAAAATTTGATATTTTCGACCTTGTTCCGCACTCTGATGTAGATTTTTTGTCTTGCTAATGATTGATATACAACACTTGAAAATTGATATTCATCAATCAAAATCTTTTAAATTAGGCGAGAAAATTAAATTTCCCATTTTTAAAATTGACTCTCATATGCAAGAGCCATTTGATGGCCATCTTGAGTTATCGGCAAATTCGCTTTTATCGAACTTTGAATTGAAAAATTTCGTGAGAAAGTGATCAAAAGTTGATTTTTACACACAAAACTGATTACCACTATAAAATTTTAGATAAATTTGTCATTTTTCAGGGATCTTGAACCATCAAAATTTCATCGATATTCATCTATAAACAAAAAATCAAAATTCAATTTTCACAAGATGATAAAGTCATTCTCAGAATACGATTAAGCATATTTGATTTCTTATTTGACTAATCTTCTAAAAAGCAACTCTACATCACTCTCTCATTCAAAAATCAACAAGAAAAGGAATTTGACACTAACTCGAGGTTTGAAATATGCCAGAATTTTGCATAAAAATTGCTTTTTTCAAATTTTATATGCCCAAGAGAAAAAGATCAGACATAGGAAGATCTACCATTAACACAGTTCGTGTGACAAGATTTAGACATGAAAATCCTACCAACTCTCATATTCCAAATGCCTTTTGCTATAAGTTATAGCCTATAACCCATATGACGAATATAATAAGTTTTCATCTATTGGAAAAATTAGCAATAAATGCAGACATTGTCATGCACTTAAGTTTAATGGAGAAGCCCCAGGATTTTGTTGTGCCTCTGGTAAAGTTAAAATTTACTTAATGCATCCACCTCTTGAACCACTCAAATCACTTCTTGAAGGAGAGACATCAAAATCCTGCACCAAATACGTCAACATAAACGAAGATAAAACACGCCGGCAATTGGCGAAATAGCCATTATTATCGAATGCGATGTTTTTTATGGAAGAGATATTGTTCTTAAACTCAGAAATCAATCCTTAAAAAGAATATCAGAAACACATCGCCTTTATGATCCCCTACAATATCCCTTGATACATTATGATGGATTTGATTGTCTCTAACAAGAATTGTTCGGCTATGATCTATTACTCCTCTATATATTCATGGTTCGTCCGGAAATAAGTCACATCCAGAAATTTCGAAAACTTTTTAACCAATTTATCGTCGATTCTTATGCCAAAATTGAAAGTATTCGTCTTCTTTATTTGAGACAAAATCAAAATAAATTACGATCTGAGCAATATATTCACTTAAAGGACGCCATAGACAACGAGGAAGATATCAATGGTATAGGTCGCATGACAATCCTACCTAGCACATACGTTGGTAGTCCCAGACATATTATAGCATTCTTACTGATTGGATCTCATTGGAGGATAAAACTAGAGCATTAGATGACCTAACCGATGATCAAGAGCTATTATTCCTCACGTTTACAGATCTAAGAATTAAATGGCAACTCAGTCATTGTATGACAGCTCATCACTACACGAGCTTGCTAATGAAGCCACGAGTTTATTTGAAAATTTATACAAATAATTTCGATTTTGATATCTATCCTTTTATAGCAAACAAGAACAGCTTTTATTTAATTTTTACCATATAATATTTTATTATTTTAATAAATTTGAAAATTACTCTTACGTACTGAACATTTAATTTTTTTTCTAAATTTTTACTAAACAGCGAAGCGTGTAGCAGGAATAGGCTAGTAATCCTTATTCTTTAAGAAATACTACACCTTTCTCTCTCCTTTCTTTTTCGACAGATAGACGAATACAAGCCAGAAGACAACATAGTCAGGTAGCAAGCGAACAACGTTATAGTCAAGTAAATAACTTGATTTCTTGTAAAACCAGTTCTTCGCATAATTTCAGCAATTGATAATCCATCACGAATAAGTTTATGAACAGTCATTCTGCTATCATAGCTAGTCATGATGAGTCTTTAGATAAAATGAAATCATCCAAATCTTACAAAAACAAATTGATTAACAATTGCCCGATGAGGCATAGTGGTATCTCTTTCACCTCTCATTCTGACCCCCTTTAGGTTCAAACCCTTCTACACTCATTATAATTCTGTATGTAAATGAAAAATGTTCTAACAAAAAAAATTCCAAAATTTATGTAATGAATAGTCAGAATACTGGATTTTAATAGACTCCATATATTGAACGAATACACGTCGTGAAATCTTACTCAGTGTTAAAAAGATGTGAAAAAATAAAAAAGCGTAAATATTTTAACCATCGTTTAACCGTAAATATTTGACACCTCTGAAATAAATAATGAAGCATATTTTAGAAAAGGAAAGGAGTATACAGAGTTGAGAAAAAAATTGAAATCCATAAAACTTTGAAACGCAATATCTTTGCTAGGAAAAGTCACAGGAAAGCTACACAGATGGAAAGATCAGAAAAAGCTCTATTCAAATATGTAAAAATTAAAAATTAACGTAAAAAATATGTAATAATAATACTTTCAAGTAGCTTCACAAAAATATGAAATACATTTTCGGAGGAGATTGAAAAGTGTTTGATTTTCCACACGCAAGTCTCAGGTACAACTGTATTTTGATTTAAGAGCTGAAAATTTTTATTAACTTGGAATGTGATCGAAGTTTTTAAAGGATGTCTGGATTTTAACATAAATGAATTTAGACAGCTAACCAATAGAAAAAATGTCCCCTCTTGTTTTGTAATGGCGTTGTATTTTGGACTTTTCACAATTTTTGCAATTCAATACTAGATCTTTAAATTGTGTTTGCATTTTAGGCCATACGACCTTTCCACTTATTAAATTTCTTGACGCTCTTATTCCCATGTGTGTGACGTTATGATAAGCCTCGAATAATTGTTTCACCATACTTGGTGGACTTGGGTTATTTTTAGATGTTTTGCATATTATTTTATGAGTATTTCCATTCTTCTTTACATTTATGAGTTTTTTATGTATTTGTATTGTGATTTCAATTTTTCAAAATTGAAATGTTTTTTGTTTTGTTTTTCTTCAAGTTCAATAATATCAATATGATCGACTTTAGTTGCTAAACCGAGAAATTCTTCATATATAGCATTGAGATCTAATTCATATATCTTTTTGCTTTTTCTTTAAGCATTCTGGACATAAAAGATATTAGTTCTTTTTCTTGTAATAGTACGGCTCCTAGGCCTGTTTTTGATGCGCCACAGTGTATTATGAATGGTTTGTTTGGGTCTGGTGAGTTTAATATGTGTCAAAAATTGCTTGTCTGAGTATGGCTTTATATTCTGAAGCATTTTTTAGAAATCTTCGATAGAAGTTCACTTTTCCCAAAACTCTTTCCACCTCTTTTCTGGTTTCTGGTAATAATGAGTAATCTAGGATTTCATTTTTTTTTCTTCCGGAGATTTATGTGACTTAAGAATCTTACTTCTTTTCTCATGAATGTGCATTTTTCAACGCTTAATGTTGTGTTTTCTGTCTCTAGTTTTTCAAGTATGATATCTATCTGCTTTAAATGTTCTTCTTTGTTTTTAATGAATATGAGTATGTCGTCAAGATATGCGACGGCAAAATATGTGTTAAGGAATAATCTATCCATATATTGCACAACCAGCGTAGCACAGTCCGAAAGACATACCTACCCATTCGAGTATACCAATCGATGTTTTTATAGCTGTTTTTTCTCTATCTTTTCTATTAATTTTTACTTGATGAAATGCTTTTGCACAGTCTATAATTGTATAATGTTCGCATCCTACGACTTTTAATGTTAAGCTATGTATATTTAGTACAGAGTACCGACTTTTTTTAGTTCTTTGGTTAAGAAATCTATAGTCAACAACCATTCTTTCTTTTTCGACATGAAGCCCCCTAAATTATGGGACAACCACGGTGATTTTGAGTATTTAAGTACTCCCTTTTTCTAATAATTCTCGGCATTGTTTTTCTATGAAATTATTAGAATGTTTCTAATAGAAACGTCTGAGTTCTTACTATTACTATCATAGAAAGGCGTACCCTCAGTTTCAATTATGTGTTTGATGCCTTTTACGAACTGATGTCGCTTGTTTGTGTTAAATAATTCTTTACGTTTAATGAGAATCTGATCCAGTTCATGATCAACTTTTTGTATTTTGAACTCAATGTTTGCTGTATCGTATATTTGGCACATCACAGATATGCAATAACTTACTGGAAGTGTTTTTTGATCTTTGTTTACTGATCCTTTGTATTCAAATTCAAAGTTTTGTGGGTCCGAACACTTTTTGCACTTCGGACCAAATTTATAATGATATATGCAAATTGTTGAAAACTCACCGCAAGGGATTCTTTTTCATTTCATCGATGTTAAAAATCCCTTAGTCTCTTTGACACTCAGAAAAATTACTGCAAAAAAAGAGGGAGCAAATATTCTATAGACTAGCCAATTAACTTCATATATTATACCAATAAGAATATAACAAAGAAAATATTCCGATAATGAAAAAATTAACTGATTACTTTGTTCATAAACATTTCCTGTAGTTTTCATACACTGAGGAATGATGAAATCAACTGTCAATTCTCGTAGATGAAATAAAATATTTTCATTTATAACCCAAATATTAATAGATTATAATGGATACAATGGATTGCAATTAGCATAAGATTTTCAATAAAGGCGAATCCTATTAAATACAGTTTATTAATGAGATAGCTTTTCTTTCATCCAGACTGCAATAAACACCTGAGAGGAGGAAAATTTAAAGCTATTCTCGATGAATTTGGGAATTCTTGATTTTTACAAAAATCTCATTTTTTCATCAAGGTATCAAAATTTTTGAGAGATTTTTTGGTAACTGTACACTTTTACTGAATTGAGAAAAAAATTTGGAAAAAAGTTTTTTTTGGAAAATTTTAGAGAAATTTTAAAATTCGAGATGGCGCGATTTTTTTATTTTTTTAAACTTTGAGTTGAAAATTTTTGTTGATTTCAAGGTCTGAGAGGAATCAAACGTTATTTTTCAGGATCATCATTAGACAAAGAAAATATTTACTCTCATTCATTTTTTTGAAAAAACCCGTCATTTTGAAATGATCTTGGATCACCCTATTTTAACATTTCCCAAGCAGTAAAAATGATCGATAAATAGGAAGTAGACTTTCGCACGTAAATAGTGTGTTTTTTAAAAAAATGAATAAGAGTAAATATTTTCTTTGTCTAATGATGATCCTGAAAAATAACGTTTGATTCCTCTCAGACCTTGAAATCAACAAAAATTTTCAACTCAAAGTTTAAAAAAATTAAAAAATCGCGCCATCTCGAATTTTAAAATTTCTCTAAAATTTTCCAAAAAAACTTTTTTCCAAATTTTTTTCTCAATTCAGTAAAAGTGTACAGTTACCAAAAAATCTCTCAAAAATTTTGATACCTTGATGAAAAAATGAGATTTTTGTAAAAATCAAGAATTCCCAAATTCATCGAGAATAGCTGTATGTGGATATTTCTTGTTGGTACTGAGGATCAGAATACGAAAATTTCGAATTACCATCTTAAAACCATATTTACTCATTGATAATATTCAATTAAGGAAATCAATTACCTCACAGATGAATATATAATAGATTCAGAATTGAATGAAGTTAGGTCTTTTTTGAATAATGTCTAAAGAACCTAAAGATGTTTAGTTGAAGAATCTATTGAAGATGAGAGTTAACTATTTTTTCAAAAAAACTCAATATTTCTTTCCGGTCTGGAAGACAAATATTCTTTGATCCCATTATGACTAAGCCAATAACTTGATAGATAAAAAAGATTACAAAGAGGATTTTTTTGTAGGTATATAAGAAAAGGTAATTTTATTCACTAAATGTACATTTCTTTATGGTTCATCAGTAGTGACACATAAATAATGATGAGAGTTTAAAATTCATTGAAAATAATATTTTACAAATTTGAAAGAAGTATGGTTAAAGTTGAAAAATTTAAGAATATAATGTGAGCTGAAAAAACTCGAAAAATTCTTCAATAAATACTATTTATTAAATAGCAACAGTGGAGAGAAAGTGAAAAAGCTCACATAGGCCAGGGTAATTGAAGGTTATAAGAGTAGTTTTTTTGAACACACAGATTTGGCTTAAAGTGATTGATGAAGAATTTCTCCTTCACCCACCAATCCGTGCTGTCATCACCCGCATTTTTATACAAAATTGAGAAATTGGAAATTGAAGCCTCATGGTTTTCCTGTTTGATGTTTCTGGTCACAGCTGTATCTTTCTTTAGATGATCATTTGACCTAGTTGACAATTTCCTAATGGTACGTCCTATATAAGAAGCTCCACAGTCGCATTGGAATTTGTAAATTAAAAGAGTCTTTTCTTCAGGTTTTAGTAAATCCTTATGAATCAAACTGAATAATCTTTGGGTTTTAAATACAATTTTCAATTGTATATTATCATAATGTTGATCGATAAGATTAACCAGTCGTCTCCTTACATCATTACTGAAACCATCACCTTTAAAATTAAGTTTCATGAATATGGTTGTCTTCTCTTCTTCATCTCTGTCGACCCTTTCATCTATATCATCAGACATATTGATAAATTTGTCTACAAATCTGTTAGGATAACTATTCTCATTTAAACGTAATTTCGACTCTTCTATTTCTTTTGGCCATTCCTCTGGACTAGCAATCCTTCTTATCCTCTTTCCTAGACCAATTACTAAGCCAACTTTATTAGATAGAGGACTGAAACTGGCATAATGCAGATATTTTCCATTATCAGTCTTCTTCTTGTAGATATTTTTAAGAATTGAACCATTCTCCTTCCTAGTTAGTTTGACATCTAAGAAACTCAAACTCTCATTAGACTTTTTTTCCATGGTATTTATTTAATATTATGATGAAACAAATTCATCTTTAAGAAAAAATCGTCTACTGAAACATTTGGTTTCATCAAAATAAAAGTGTCGTCAACATATCTGATGTACAAATCAGTGAAAGTATTGATAGTATCGGACATTTTATTTAATTCTAACCAACCTAAGAAGATATCTGCTAAAAGAGGACTTAGAGGTGATCCCATAGCTATACCATCTTTTTGAATAAACACCTTATTTTGAAAAGACAAAGGAACATTCGTACAGCAAATCCTAACAAGATCTGCTATCTCACTACTCTGTAGTTCAAAACCATCACGTTCATCAATAAATCTATACCTACAAATATGATATTCGGATTTTCGGAAATTTTTGAGATATTACGTGAATTATATCATCGCAAAAAGCTTTGTACCTATTGAAATTTTTTTAACGTGAATCATTAAAATGTTCAAAGGACTACCTTTTTTTGAAGAATTATCATGTTCCTTTATTTATTTTGTTAAAAAAAATATGAATTGGATATATGTAAAATAACATTGAAGAATTAAAAGCTAGGCAATAATGAAATAGAAATAGTCATCTGATAAAAAATAAAATTCTTAGGGATGATAGAACGTTCATTTAATTTGAGTCAAGTTCAAAAAAATATCGGACTAAGGAAATTATTTAAGCCGCCTAGAATTTTTACTTTAAACGGAAGCTCTTAGTGCCAAAGCAAAGTAATCAGAAAATTAGATTTTGCTCGTACATCTTTTGAGTACCATCTTGCTCTGAAACTAATACATATTTCCAGCACAAAGTTCTTAAACTCAAAATAATTTTTTTCTGATTTGTGTCTGTAAACTGAAACAGCTGTTCTCGATGAATTTTTGAATTTATGATTTTAACATTAAGGTCCAAACTTTTGAACGATTTTTTGGAAATTGAATAAGAATACTTTCACTGATATTTGAAAAAGATATTTTTTGAACTAGGTTTTCGTAACCACAAGTTACTAGATTTAAAGCTAGTTAATATGAAGATGGGAATTCAAGTTTTTCATCGAGAAATGGAATTTGATCAAGATTTTTTGGAATCTAGATCATGAGGCGCTCTTTCTCTATACGGAGAAAAAAAATTAGAAAAAATCCATTTTTAAGGAAAATACGGCAAATTTGAAACCTTTAAGTAGCGCCAAAATCCCATTTTTTTGAACTTTGAGTTGAAAATTTTTGTTGACTTCAATGTAAGAAAGTGATCAAAAGTTGATTTTTAGAATCACAATTAGACAAAAAAACAGCTCATCATCATAAAAATTTTGATAAATTCGTCACTTTTCAGGGATCTTGAAATATCAAATTTCATTTACTTTCAAGTAGGTAAAATGATCAATAAATCAAAATTTGATTTTGTCACGATTATGGGGTGATTCTTAGAACCATATTTAGCATATTAGATTTCTTTGTCTAATTTTGATTCTAAAAATCAACTTTTGATCACTTTCTTACATTGAAGCCAACAAAAATCTTCAACTCAAAGTTCAAAAAAAAAAAAAAAATGGATCCTTAAAAATGGATTTTTTCTAATTTTTTTTCTCCGTATAGAGAAAGAGCGCCTCATGATCTAGATTCCAAAAAATCTTGATCAAATTCCATTTCTCGATGAAAAAATTAAGAATTTTGTAAAAAATTCCCATCTTCATATTAACTAGCTTTAGATGAAATTTCGAGAGACTAATGAAACTGCCTTTAATTTTATTAAATAATCCTTAAACTATTTTGAAATCATTCATGACAGACTGTCTTATTTTGATCCCTAATATCATTACTTAACTGCTTCGAATCATCGAAATCAATGAAAATTTCTGGTTCAAAACTTGAAAGAGTGGAAATTTGGCGTATTTTCGAAATCCCAAAATTGGCCTAATTTCGGTCAGATTAGATTTTTTTGAATACAACAACTTATTAGCTCATTCCTTCAGAATTCAAAAATAATTTTTTTTCTGTAAATTCGGAGAAAAATATCGAAATTTTTGTAAAAATAGTAAATTTTCATCTGTATGTCAACTAGTTTTAGTTAGACTTGGATGAAATTTCGTAAAACTAATGAAACAGCATGTAATTTAGTTTAAATAATCTTTGAGCTATTACAAAATCATTTCACCGTGTCTGGCTGAGTTAACTCTTAAAATGCTTCAAATTTTGAACGTCTTTTCTAAATTTATATTTTCATTAAAAATGTCTTAATCTTTTATAATGAAAATACAAAACATAAAAAATCATTTAACCCTTTCGGTGCCGATGGACATATGTTCATTTTTTTTTTGAACCTTCATAACTCTACCAGTTTGATAGGTTTCTAGATCAATTAAAGTTTAAATTGAATGTGAACTTGCATTAGTAATAATTTTGGCCAAATAACTTGGTATCTTCATAGCTAAATTTTGGTTTTTATAAAAATTGTGAAATAGTCTCGGCACAGAGAGGGTTAAATAATAAATTTAAACTATTTTTATTTGCATAGAATCAATAAAATCGAATATAATTAACAAAAAATTAAAATAAAAAACGTTCAAAATTTTAAATTTTCCATGGAGGAATGATTTCAAAATAGCTTTATTATTTGACAAAATTAAAGGCGGTTTCATTAGTTTTACGAAAATTCATCCAAGTTTAGTATTGGTTATATGATTTTTACAAGAAGAGAGGCGGATTCTCAAAATCTGAATCAGTATATTTGATTTCTTTGACTAATCGTGATCCTAAAAATCAACTTTTGATCATTCTCTCTCTTTTAAATCAACAAAAATTATTAACTCAAAGTTCAAAAAAATGGGAATCCGGCGCCATCGCTAGATTTGAAATATGCCATAACTTTCTTAAAATTTGTTTTTTTTCAAATATTTTTTCTTCAGATCCTGAAAGTGGAACCTACGATCTAGATTCCAAAAAATCTTGATCAAATTCGATTTCTTGATGAAAAAATTTATAATTTTCCCATCTTCATATTAATTTGGTGTATTTTTAAAAATATATTCATGGCTAAATTTTGGTTGTTATGAAAATTGTAAAATAGTCTCGTCACTGAAAGTGTTAAATTACTAAAAGTGTGCCTTTGATAAGGATTTTAAAATCTTTAAAAGTTCTCGAGAAAAAAAAATCATAAATTTCTATCTATCGACAAAGGAGTAGAGTGAAAATTTAAACTTCATTCTTGTACCAACTTTTCTGATAGAATTAATTAATTCTAAGTATTATTTTGTACTGAACCGTATGTACTGAAAAATGTTTCACCATCATGTTATTCAGTTTTTCAAATCGCCGGTCAATGAATTTTTACTGCGTAATCACTAAAATCCGGTCTATATTGGTCAATTGATGAGTTTCCTAAATTTAATCTTCAAAAATAGTTATCGTATCATTAAGAGAACCTTCATGGTAAGTTTCGTTGTTTTATCATGTCCTTTGGATAATATCCAGTGGGATATTGTGGGAAAATGGGCAATTCCATGATTTGAGTATTATATTATTAAAATGAGTACTCTCGTGAGTTGTTCGGAGAAAAAAAAGATATATTTTCCTATTTGATTTCATTTTTGCTTTAGTAAATCTGAAATTTCGATCTACAATAGCAATTACATTGAGATATCATATAAACGAATGTTAGATTACCCTAAAATATTCACAAAAAGAATTTTAACGCATAGAAATTCATTATCTTAATAGAAAGCTTCATGATCAATTATATGTATCAAGTATTACTTATTCAAAGATCTTCCCGTGTGCAAAAACTTGATTTTGTATCTGTATTTATTCAGATTGTCATTCAGAAGCATTATAACTGAGCAAAGTATTTGATTTCGTGTTAGCTCTGATACCAATCCGTTAATCAAACGTATCAGATGATTTCTAACTCTCTAATATTTCACAAGATTGACATTTCAGAGGGAATAATCTCTCATCTCAGGAACAAAAGAATCTTTTGAAACTGCTAATGAATTCCCATGATTCAATAGTCATCTGGTGATTTTACCTCAGGTGTGTTCTTGTTATTGTTAATACCTAGGAAACTTGCGTCAATTATTTGATATTTTCTTTTGCAAAGACACCCAAAAATGTAGCATTAATTGACCATTTCTTGTTACTCCTGTTGAAAAATTAACAAATAATCACAATTTCTCCTGTAAATGATATAATTTCCGTTTAGATTGAATCAGTTAAATTGGGGAAAAAAATTCTCAAGTACATACAGAGGGAAAAGAAATTTCCAAAAACATAATACAACGAGACAGATCACTCAATCTAGTGGAAAAAATTAACCATTTCAAGAAAACTTGATTTCATCTTAATTGACGATGTAGATTTTCCATTTGAGCTTTCTAGAAATAAAGCTATTCCCGATGGATTTGGCAATTTATGCTTTTTAAAAATCCTTTTTTCCCAAGATCATGAAATATTTTGAAAAAAATTGGAGTCATTCAAGTTGACGCAGTTATTCAATTCTCTAAAACTTTGAAATTTTTGTCAATTTCAAGGTGTTAGACGAATCAGGATCACTAATATACAAAGAAAAAAATGGTCGTTGAGATTTCAGTTAACCCTCAATTGTCAAGCTTCAAATTTTTTGAAATTATCTTTTATTTCTCAAGAAATTCATCAGTGCATCCGTTTTTTGTTTAAAATTTAGAAGCTTATAAAATTCAATCTGACCAGAATTTGGCCATTTTTTGAATTTGGAAAATGCACCAAATTTCCACTTCTTCAACTTTTGAATCCAAAATTTTTATTGATTTAATAGATTTGAAGCAGTTAAATGCAAATATTCGAGATTAGAATTGAAACAAAGAATTCGAACTGGGCCGTGGAGGTAGAAAGGAACCTACTATTTTCAAGAAAAAGCTCAAATGTAGCCAAAGATTTTCCAATTCACTAAAAGTATTGAGTTTTTGTTAAAATGCTCATTTATATATCAACTAAGTTTATATTGAAGAAGAGATCTCTGTTCAATGAGTCTATCAGTTGAGATTTAGGATTAAGTTCGTTTCTTGTCCGTTTTGAGTTCATCTTCATCGAATGTTTTTATTTTGAAGAACAGAATTCGTGTTCAATTATTATGTAATTTTTAGGGCAGAAATAAATAAAAAAATTCTTAAATAGGGTAAATAAACTGCAGTTTTCATCTAAAAAATGGAAAATTCTTTAAGTATTCTTTCAATCTTGTTGTCATATAGAATAAAATATTTTTCGTCCTTGAATGGTTTGTTTTTAGTATAAAAGTACTTCAACTGGAAAAAACATCTTTCGACATCTACGGAAGTCGGATTGCAGGCTAGAAATAGATTGGACTGATGTCATCATCTTCCATCTTAATTTTTTTGCTCGTGTCATTCTCATCGATATTCAAATATTCACGTTTATTCAAAAGATCCTATTTAAAATCCAGATTACGGAGTATTTCAGGTCGTTTCCTCAATGTAGTTTTACGATTCTCCATTTCTTCAGTTGATCCAGCAAGCGGTATGTAGCATCGTTGAATCATTGAGAAATCCATTGTCAGGTTATTGTCTGCCAGTTCTTTTTTTAAATAGTTCATAATCACACCGTCTTCTTTTTAACAGCAAGAAGATGTTCAAAAGAGTACTCGACAGCTGCCAACCCTGTCTTCCATCGGAGGTCTTATTATATCCGAGAACACATCTCTTCGAGATCAATTTTTAATGCTGCCGCTTTAATCCAGGAAATCAACTTGTCAACATTTCCTATTAGCAATTCCTAAACTATCATGGAGCAATTATGAGTAGGTTGGGCGAAACATGAGGCATGGAAAAGTTTTAGATATTCCATCTTGATGGCCTTAATCATGCCGCGTCAGAAAGGATCAAGAGTAGGGTAATACATGGCTTGATCAAAAGTTGATCTTTAAACCGAGAAAAATAAATTTTTGACAATCAAAATGAAAATTTTTTCGTGTTCTGATATTCAAAAATCCCATTTTCCCTAAATTCATCAAAATTTACCTACTTTTCTAGGAATTTCTTTCAATATGTGTAAAAAGACTCAAATTTTACTATAGGCCCTATTTTTATTCAAAATGTAAAGTAGTTAAAAATCTTCATTTTGTCTTTTCTCGTAGTAAAATTCATTGAAAAAATCTTGACGCGTGTTCAAAAATTGTCATTTTCAGTCGAGATTTTGTATACCAGAACAATCTCGTAAACGTATGGTTTTATAGGAAAATATGCTCAGTTATTCAACATCTTTGAAATGAGATTAAAGCTGGGAAAAGTTGAAAAAATTGGCCTACTCTAATCAGGAGCGGATTTTTTTCTTTAATTATTGCAACATTTCTTAAATGTCAAAATTATTCAGATTGCGTAAAGTTATTTCAGCGGAGGGAAATTTTACCCTCTTCTCTTCTATTCTTAAAAGAAATTGGCACTTGTGTGGGCGAGTGAGACATTGCATCCTCTTTATATGTTTTGAGATATATTCCGATTTTGTGCACTTGGGCATATTTTACACCTGATAGAACCAATCCGGACCTTGTCGACCATGAAAATGGAGCGATATTCACAGAGTAGTTTGACAACTTTTTTTTACAGACTCTATTATTTAGTTAATCAATCCTGAACCAGACTTGTTTGAAACAAAAAAAGAATTAATATTTTTCATTTTATCTAAAGAAAGAAATAAATTCCTTTGAAAAAGCTCGAAAGAGATTTTAGAAAAATAGATTCCAGATCTCATCATTGTCCTATTTTTAAACTGTTTTTCAATTATTTTAATATCTTCATGAGGTTGATCAGAAGGCTTCGCGATTCAAAAATAACTGATTATTATAATAATTATAATTTCAGTATTACCATTGAATCATGTATTCGCAAGAATCTTATGTTATACTAAATTTGGATGTGGGAAATAAATTCTGGTGGGTGTAGTGTTGAGATTATAAAAAAATGATTCTTTCTGTTTTAAACGACTTGTAGAAAATGCACCTTTCAATTTTCTTCCCAATTCTGATTATCTTAAGACAAACGAATTTATTTTAAGAACATGAATTTGCAGAATAATCACTAATGTTAGTAAATATTTAGAAAGCACATTTTTGATTTATTGCATGAATAAAAGAAAATAATTTTTAGAAAGTACTAGAATTCGTACTTCTACTCATAAGTAAAATGGTTTTTATCGTTCGGAATATTCTCGTACATTTTTTATGAAGTTTTAATCTTATATGATTATTTAAAGAAAAACCTTATTCCAGAAAACCACTTAACTTATTGGAAATTTTTTTTTCTCTCGAATGATGAAAAATTTGACTCTGAAATGTCTTAGAATCAATTAGTTTATCTTGAAATATACCTTAACCCCAACCACCTGTGTTATTACAGACGATACCACTTTTTTGTGATTTTTTCAATGATTTTTCACCTTTTCATCAATTTAAGACTGACCTAGTACAATGGACCGCTCACCTAGAAGTCCTAATCTCAACCGAGTTGATTACATTTCAGGGACCATATCCCAGAAGGTTGGCAAAATATAGAGGAAAAAAATTTGCTTCTTGCATCTTCGAATACTGTTGAACGGATTTTACTTAGAGCAAAAACCTCAATTTTACTTTCGAATAAAATAAATATTAGTTGTAATATCATATTCCTTGATATCGTTAATATTAAATTACTACATTAGTTGTAATGTTAAAGTGGATAACTCTATTATGGTAATATTTATCAAACCATTCGAAAAATTCCCAGGAGGTCCTCTGATACGAGATGAAAGCTGCTTATGGATTAAGGCAACTAATATAACTGTTGTAAAATATTCATTCAATATAGTATAAGTTATTCAAAATCTAAAAGTAATTCATTCATAATCAAATATCAATTGATTTCAAACAAAAATCTTCTTCACGCCCGAAGAACTTGATAAATTTTTTCAATTGGCCAAAGAAAGAGACCGAAATGTCAGCAATCAGTCTTCTTACCGAGAGTTTAGGCCTTCAAATCCTTAAGGTTCTGCTGGATCCAATACTCACAATTAAGAGTTTGGTAGCTATTGAAGTTCAGTTATCTAGAAGAGAGCTTTAAGACTGGTATCTTATTAATGGTATAACGTTCGAGAAAGATCTTCCACTCATGAAAGAAGACACTAAAGTCAGAGCATTATTCCGATGGCAAAAGCGAACAAACCCAATGCTTAAACTTCATCGAAAACTTGAGTTTGGACGAGCTGAACCTTGCTTCAACAGTCAACCGACTGAAGGAGCTATTCTCTAACACTGAATTCATGTTCACAGCACGTAAAAATTTTTTCCGGTGACAATAGATAAGAGCTTCGTTGAATTCAATGGTAACCAGCGAAAACTACTCAATAAAGCTAAAATCACTGAGTTGGCAGACACTGAGAAGATGATGGCTCTCAAATTTGAATATCCATCCAAAGTTAAAAGACATAAAACTACTGCTGAAACACAACCCAATCCTACAAACACAAAGTTACACAAAATGCCTAACCACCATTCTAGATAAAAAGTCTCCTGATTGTGGAGGCAACCACTTTACCAAGGGTTGTCCTCATCGTGGTGTCACTATCTATGACGTTTGTGGTAAAGTTGGTCACATTCCTACGTTCTTTCGCTCTAAGCCTAACGTCGACATTAATCAGTACCCTTCCATCGATGAGGTAGCTGATTTCAGACGAAGAGAAATTAACGGAAACTTCTCCAGTTCAAACTGTCCCAGTCCAAGCACTATATTTTCTGTTTAAAGTAAAGAGAATATGATAATTAACAATATTTTAGAATCCCGCTCGGAATTTCCTATGTTTTAAAATTTTCATCGAGGTCTACCAAGCACCATTAGATCACCCCCCTGAAAAGAGATAAGGCCAATAATAACGGTGTTCCCACCACGATGTTAATTGACTCCGGTTCCGACATATCAATTCTAAACCATAACACGCTCAAAACCATTAGTTACCCCAAGGTAGTTCCATCGGACCTAACTGTGCAAATCATACTGGCCTCCCAATCCAGTACCAGTTACAACCAACGGCGTCAGTAAACCATGCACTCTATAGGTCGCTGACATTGAGGATATCTTTGGTAATAATTTAATGTCTGTTTTTAGACTGTTTAATAAACCAATTAGTCTTTATTCCATCTTATATTGTAATATTTCTGAGAATTTAACCACGGTCATCACCTTGAATAATAATTCTCCAGGTTTGTGTGAAGCCATAATTACTTTAAAAGAGAATGCTAAGGCTACATTCTGTAGAGTTCGACCTATTTCCTATGCTTTGGAGGAAATAGTTAAAACAGAAATAGATTACTTAGTTGAAATGGGGATCTATTCCAAAATAGCAACATCCTCATATACAGCCACAATCTTAGCAGTCAAAAAGGCGGACGAAAAGCTCCGTATATGCGCTGACTAGGCTAGGGTGAAATTTCGACAAATCGTAATCCTTCAAAAATGGTTGATCTCCCGAGAGTATGTCGGCGATATTTAGCTTTCTTGTCATACTGTGATCCTGAAAATCAACTTTTGATCACTCAAAAAAAATTTCAGTTCAAAGTTCGAAAAAATGGGATTTAAGCGCCAAATCGAAATTTGAAAAATGATCATATTATTCTCAAAAAATTTTTTTTCTTCAAATCGTAAAAGTGGGCAATATGAGTAGGATGCCAAAAAGTCTTCAGTATAATCGAGGTTTTCCCAACTTCATATCAACCAACTTTACTTTTATCAATTTTAAAGATTTCAAATTTCTCAGTGGAACAACTTTTTTTTTACTCCCTCTACTTAGCTTTAATATTTTTGTAAGATAAATGCGATAAAAGGTAAAATTTCCATTACTCTAAATACAATTTGAATAATTTCTTTTTATTTATTAAAATTATTAAATCACACACATTTGATTATGATCTTAAGAAAAGGATCATTCACTGCGAGATTTCTGATCTCATATTTTTCCACATTGTTCACGAAAGCATTACACTAATCAGATAAAATTAAATACATTATTATATTTATCCAAGAGAATTAATGAATTTTCAAATAAACATGTAATGCAACAATAATTTCTTGATAAAATCATCATTTTATATCACTCAGGAGGATTTTTTGAATAATATTCAATAAAAATATGATTCATTATTGAATCAATCAGTATCTGATCATCATCGTTAATTGAAGCTAAATTTCAGATAAAAATACTATTAAAAAAGTACAGGTAGATAAAAGAGCATTAGCTAAACACTGGCTGAACTGAAAATCGAGATTATATTATAGACTCGAATGACATAAAATACGAATATGATTTTAGAATCGGTTTTTAATGGAAATAAGACAGATATAATTATTGGAAATCGTTGATTAGAATTGATGGATTAAACTTGAGAAGTAATCTGATTGGGTTAGAGTTTTACACGGTTTTAATGCAAGATTAATAATAGAAGAATATGAAATTTATTCGAAACATTATGTGATTCCGAAAAATTTCATCAGGGTTATTCTTATCTTCATTTTAGGAGAGTAAAAATATTTTCATGTTGATTAAAAATCTTGGTAATACAAGCGATTAGCTCCTAAAAAAATCTCTGCCCCAAAATTTTTTTAAGTCCAAAAATTATTCGTGAAAGGTACACCACTGACGCACCAACCCACTCTACCCTCTTGCTACACATTATACGCATTATTCAACTAACGGACTTTCACACCTTTGAACAAAGAGACTATTCATTCATTCTTCACTATCTTTACATTCAGCTCAAGTATAATTATAAATCAACTATAGAATCAAACACTGAATTTATTGTTATTATAATTATAAATTATTTTTATATTAAATATTCGACAAAAACTTCGTTTCTAAGGTTATTCGCAGTCCCTAATTAGCCGTAGAAATCTAATTTCCCACATAATTATCTATCAATTTAAATATAATCGATATATAATTGATGATACCTACTACATTACAACATAGTTACTTGCTAATTATTTCTGATTTAATTACTATTTATTCATAAAAAATATCAAATTTATCCCAAATTATAACATACATGCATTCCTATGTTTCTCTGCATAAAAAAAGTATAAATATCTTGGGTTGCAAACGATCGTCATAAGTTACTCTAAGTTGCAGGATGAACAGGTCTTTCGGTTACAATTTTTCTCTGATTAAAGCATTCAATTTTGCTGTTGAAAAGCAATTGATTGACTTTAGTCCAGAGGAATGTGATTGTGGAGACATCATGATACCTACTAATGAATGAATGAATAGTCTCTTTGTTCATAGGTGTGAAAGTCCGTTAGTTGAATAATGCGTATAATGTGTAGCAAGAGGGTAGAGTGGGTTGGTGCGTCAATGGTGTACCTTTCACGAATAATTTTTGGACTTAGAAAAATTTTGGGGCAGAGATTTTTTTAGGAGCTAATCGCTTGTATTACCCTAGACTTTTGCACTAGTTTTTACAGAACTTCAGAATGATATGCTGCATGACCGCTGGATGGCCACGAGCATTTTAAACCTTGCTCCCCACTTTGACATGCATGAGCTCCAGCCACCCACCGCGCCATCAGGATCATGTATTCTCGAGGACTAATAGTTATTAGTAATAAGGAGATATTCTCATTGGGCATATTCATTACTCTGATTTGTTCAAGAATGTATGTTGATGTGCGCGTCAGTCAAAACTAATCAAGAGAGATTAATACGCTTTTAGTCATAATTAGCAACAGACAAGTTGAAACGCCCAAGTAATAACTTGCATTTGATGTGTTATTCCCCCTATACATACAATTTCTGCCTTCATC
This sequence comes from Gyrodactylus bullatarudis, assembly GCA_012064415.1. Taxonomy (NCBI): domain Eukaryota; kingdom Metazoa; phylum Platyhelminthes; class Monogenea; order Gyrodactylidea; family Gyrodactylidae; genus Gyrodactylus; species Gyrodactylus bullatarudis. The sequence goes on from SSNU01000209.1 coordinate 418,385, forward strand.
CGAACCCATGGTACCGGTGTAAACCACTAATAGCAAAAAGGTTGAGTATCTTCTAGAGACTCATAGCAGTCATCTCTAGAAAAAACCTGGCAATAACGCACTGTTATTGTTCAATTTAATTCAGCTAGCTCATCAAGTGGTCTGAATTTGTTTTATATCCTTAAACCCAATGAGGACAACTGAATTAAGCGTACGATGAGAGGATTATCCGGTTTGGAACCATTAAACTCTTAACCAGAGATCAACGGCCTTCCATGAAGCCGTGTGCAACCACGAGGAGGTCACAGCCAATTTTGCCCTTAATTAATTAATCATGAATCAACATTTCTGTGCCAATTAGATTATACTACGTTTTTAGAATTTTTTTCTAGCATGACACTTCAATTTCAACATAGTAACTGAGTGTTATCTGTCACTCTTGCTATTGGAATGTAGTAACTTCTCATTGACGATTCCTTTTTAAAATGTTAAAATGTCTATATTGGGAACCAGAAGATGAATTCAAAGAATAGGATCAAAATTAAATAAATATCTCTGATCGCAAATTTTAACTTGGTGTTTTTCCCAAAACTAGCTAAAATTTTGAATATTTGTAATGTGAATGAAAATTCCTTTTTTCCTAATATCTCTAGGACTGAGTTAGATATCGAGATTATGAGATTTGATTCATCCTGTTTCTAAAGCTCCTTCTCAAACTCGTAATAATGCCTGGCTTGAGAGCTCTTGATTGGTCCAATAAAAATATATTATTTTAACTTCATTAAATTTCTAATCACACGCAATATTCTGCCCTACCCAACCGAATAAATTATTTTCATAATTTACTAAAAATATACAATGTAATACAAGCCCTTTCGATGTTCTTATTCATCTTACTGATCTAAATACAATCTATAATTCTTGAAGAAAACTCCCTTAAATCTTATTAATTTGACTAATATTAATAAAATTCAATTTATGAAGCTGTCTGAAACTCCCTCGTTCCATAGCTTTAGTTGAAATTATAGTCTGAAATTTTTTATTCAAAACTATTAACTAATTGAAATAAATTTCTATTCATTGATTCAGAAATACACTTAATCTTACTTGGTACTTAAGGTGAAAAATAAATGTGTAGTTTTGATCTTTACAAAAGAAAACAAATTTTTTTGTTTATCTAAATTAGCTACAATTTTCAATATCAAAATAACATTAGTGTTTTGAATAAAAGTTGAAAGAAAGCTGAATAATTGAATTATATTTAGCTAAATAGACTTTATTATATACCAGAGATACACGTAATTTTGTATATACGTCCGAAAATCCACTTATTTGCATTTAGAAATTATTTGAAGTATTGAAAAAACAAGAGTTTTATTTACACTGAATACGTATTTCTTAAAGCTTCGGTTGTCGGTCAGTCTAAAAGAATAAAAAGAATCGTAAGCGAAGAGGAACTTCCTAATGAATTGGAGAGATTGAAAAACAGTTTGATGGAAAATGGCTATCTCCTGCAAGATTTATTGATAAATTTATCTCTTTGCCTGAACGACAAACAGATGATACTACCATGTCAAATATTAAGGAGATCAGAACCGTTTTCATGAAACTAAATTTCAAAGGTGATGGCTTTAGCAGTGATGTAAGAAGAAAACTGACAAATCTTATAAATGACCATTATTCCAATATACAATTAAAAATTGTATTTAAAACACAAAGATTATTTAGTTTAATTCATAAGGATCAGCTAAAGCCAGAAGATAATACTCTCTTAATTTATAAGTTTCAATGCGACTGCGGTTCAACTTATCATGAAAGAACTATTAGAAAACTAAGGACTAGGACAAAAGAACATCTTTCAAAGAACACTTCAGTTCATAAACATTTAACGGACAATAATCATAATGCTGACTATTCCAATTTTTTAATATTTTATAAGAACTCAGGTGATGACAGCACTGATCTCTGGATTAAAGAGAAATTCTTTATTAATACTATTAAACCAGATCTGTGTGTTCAAAAGAACCATACATATTCTCTTATATTACCCTGGCCTATGTGAGCTTTTTCACCTTTTTTCTCTTCAATTTTGCTATTAATGTTAAGTTTTTGGGTGTTTTTTCAGCTTGCATTATTTTCTTTTATGAAATTTGCTTCTTACTATTTTCATTCTTATATTTGTAATTTTATTATTTCAATGATTATATTTATAATTTCCATTTTTAAAGTAACACTGCTGATGAAGCTTTAAGAAATACGTATTCAGTGTAAATAAAACTCTTGTTTTTTCAATACTTCAAATAATTTCTAAGTATTAGTATTAAGTATTAAGTATTTCTAAGACTTTGTTTGAATCGGGCACTATTAGGATTCCGAATCTATAGGAGGGAAGAAAATATTTCATACTAGTAAATACGTAATGATATATGGGATAAAATGAAAAATTATTCATTTGGTAAATATAAATACAAGAGAATAAATATTCAGTTCATAGAAGTCTCTGGCAATATTAATGGCTATTTTTTGGTTAAAGATGAATTTCTTTTTGAAATTGCATTATCAATCTATCGAACCGAGTATATGTATTTTGTTAATTTGTTAAAAATTCATCTGATTCAAACGCATTTTCTTACATCTTTTCCTGCTGTTTAGAAAATTTTTTTTAATAATTAAAATCGTATAATCACTATTAATTATAATTTACCACAAAGTACAATAATTTTGGGGATAAACCATTCCAAAAGCACGTTTGAACTTATGAGCATCTTTTCGCTCTTTCAAATGATATCAAATTTTACTCTGAAATGTCTAAGGATCCAGTCAAAAAATTAGTTTATTCAAGTCCCGATTATGAAAATTGTGCTATTTCGTTTTTTTTCGCAAATTGCGCAAAAACTGAGCAACTTAGAAATTTTTGGAAGCAGATTCGGAATCTGCGTAAAATTTTACACCATAATCAGTTTGTTGCAAAAATTTATCGCAAATTTCTTTTTATATTTCCCCCAGTGTAATCTTAAGAATTTGAACTACATATGAACAAGTTAGTTGTGGAATTAATAGTCGATGGGTTTCAGACAAATAAACAATATTCAAAAAAACTCAAATATTTTCAGTGCAAGAGTTTTTGTCATATTTGAGATTACGGCTAGCAAACAGATTAGTTATTTTTTAAGGGTTGATTCCAGAATTTAACTCAAAATATTTTGAAAGGCTTAACTTTTATTCTAAGATTGAAAGTAAACTTTCTTGTTAATGGGAAAATCCCCTAAAGAAGATATATATTTTATGTTACTCAAGTTGTCTTAAAACTACAATTTTCTTGAAGTCTGTAGTAAAAATAGTTTTTTAGTCTTTGTAAATATTTGGTGGTTTCCCAAATAATACGGAGAAATCTCCTTGAAAGTACCTTACTCAGAGATCAAGAGGTCGAAAATCTGAAGGCGTCAAAACTTGAAGGTTAGCTGAAAAAGTGTAGTTTAATGTTAAATAAAATTATTGCTTGATAGTTTTAAAAATAATTTTCTTTTAGGGGTCCTCAAAAAAATGTAACTACTGTTTACTAACTGAGTGTTTAAGTCTATGAATGACATTTTCTTCACATGTTTCAATTTAAAATCACGCTTATCATTCATAGTTCTTTTGATGAAGATGATGATTTCCTAATAATCTTGATTATTATAATATTATATTATTTCTGGTTTTCAGAACAATCACTACAATTTTTATAATTCTTATCTCTTGAGAAATGCCATCCCTCCTCTGTCTTCTTCTTATATAACAGCAATATATCAGCAATAAGACAAATTAGTCAGGTAACTAGCAAATAACGTTTTAGACGATTTACTGAATATTTTCATTATTAATGCAGTATACACTTGATACAAATCTTCTTTATATTCTATAGTAAGAATCGAATACATGTTGATAAGTGATCAATGATCATTGATCATGTACCTGGAACAGAAATATCCTTTATTAAGAGGATTAATTCAATATCTCTTATTCGTCATTCAAATTTTTGCGTAATAGTTATACGAGAATATTATTTTTGTCTTGCTTTAGATTACTGATTTCCGCGAATATATTATCATTTTGCTGACTAATGTCTTGCATTTTTCTGGGTGAATATGAGCTCTTTATTTTCGTCGGTTCTCATCAGACCCTACACCGACATATAAATACACATACATTTTTATCATATTTTTTAAAAATAATTTTTCCTTTGGGGTGATTATTGGAAATTTTTTTTCGTTTGGGGTGATTTTTGGAAAAAAATATTTTCTTGGGGTGATTTTTGTAATTAACCCTTTACAAATATAAGTATAAGTGGGGAGCTCAAGCTAATTTTTGTTTTTTCTTGGTACCAGTCCTAATGCTCATCTTCATATTAACGAGGTCAATATTCTGATAATAAATTTTTATTTTCATATACGAAATATTAAGTTTTTTCTTAGAAAAATAAGTCCTCATACACACTAGGTAAAACGAAAGTAGAAAATTTATGCTTGTTCAAATATAGGTAAATCTAGCTAATTTATGAGAATCCGCGGTATGGCTGAACCGAATTAATTTTTATGACAGATTATATAATGATTAAATACAGTTTCGACAGGCAATTCACTGATGCCAATCAAATTATTGAGAAAAGATACAAAGTCGACAAGAAGAAGAGTTAATTAGTTTCCCAAAAAAAATTGGAATTCTCCCAATCTTCATTGCGTTGAGGAGAATAGATTTTCACAAAAATTGAAGAGTAATATTTGTGAAAAAGAGTCAAAGCATTGATTTCAGTAAAATTTATATACTTTCGACAACCGCTCTTCATCGAAAGATATATAAGCCAAATACACAAAGATTATTAGGAATTAGGGCAAGTCAAAATTCTATTTTCCTCAGCAATGTTTCGGCTGCAATGCGAATCTATTTGATCTAACTTAGAAAATGCCATTTATAAAATTTAAATTCGAAATTTTTAATTCTCTGATAACCCAAAAACCCATTTTCTCAAACATCTTGAACATATTCTGAATTTATAGGATTTTTTAAATTAGAATATAGTGTTGATTAAAAATACCTTACGAACCTATTACTATTTAAAATTGCCCTAAGTTTAGGTTTTAATCGATTGTAGTAGAAAAGTTCATTGAAAACAGTTGGCGCTAATTCAAAATACGGCATTTTCAATTGCGATTTGGGGTGTCTTAGCAAAATTTTAAATAGATGGTTTAATAGGAACTTTTTTGCGTGAAATTCGAATTTAGGTATCTTGATAACTCCAATGCTTAATATTATAATATCTTAAAATTAGCGAAATTTCGATGATCCAAGTTCTATGAATAATGACAAGTTCATCATAAATTTGATGGTGATAATTTTATTAGATGTAAAGTGATATAAATTATATGAAAGTAATTCTCTCCCAAAAATGTTGGAGTATTTTTAAATGCATTTTCCAACTTAGTTTAAAAGGCTTAAAGGATTTTATATCCCATTAAATTCATTAAGGAGTTGAACAGTTCTCTACGGTGCGCACTTTCACCTATCTAAGAAAAAAATATTCCTGTTATTGGTAGCTGAACTCATGAGGAAGGTAAGAGAAGACAGACGTATATTATAGTGATAAACGTTATATTTCGCCGGATCTCTTCAGACTTTACCCCGGTTACGATATAAATACTATTTCAATGCATAAATTTGTACCCTTCCATTGTTCAATATCGGTTGATTGATTGCTCGGAAGGAATGAGGGTGGGAGGTTGTTTCACTGCAAATTGATTTTTCTTTCAATCTGATGATTACTTTTGCTTTTTGATGAAAGTTGTAATTTGCAGTTGCCCACTATGTCTGTCCAACTCTGTCCAAAAGTTAAAAATATGCAAAACTCGCGGCACCTCAAAATTTGATTCTTACTAATGAGTTTCTAAAAAGTTTGCGTTTGAAACCGATTTCCAAAAATTCGTCAGTAAATTTTGAGACCTTGATGAAAAATTGAGATTTGTGTCAAAAACATGTTTTCTCAAATTCATTGAGAATAGCTTTATATTTTTCTATGTTCTAAACACTACAGAACCTTTCTACATATTCAATTGTTTAAAAAGAGAATGTGATTACGAATTAGTTAACGAATTAAATAATTTAGCACGCACTAGCAGAGAAATCCCTGCTAAATTATCCTCAAGTAAGAGTTAACAGTTCAGTTCGAGTTAGCTACAATAAATTCATCAAGTTCAAATCTGTAGATGCCCGTATTTCAAAAGAACAGTTTCATCAATAGCCTTGCAGTATTTTTCATTACTAGTAATTATCTGATTTTTAATTTAAAGTTTCCATAAGAGAGTCGAATAAACTTAAACTTAACTAACCTGTGGCAACACTCCTTAGCTAATATTTTGAAATATTAAAATAAATACAAATTATATATTAGAGCTATCGAAAAAGTAAATCTGATTGGTTAGTTTTGTTCTCGGCCAATAAGATCAAGTTTCCACTGTATTAGAGATCATTAACTCTTAATAAAAGTATTCAGGAAATTTTTTCTTCAGTCAACATTCTTCTTTTGGCTGATTTAATCATTAGATTCTAACTTGGACACTAAAGATTTTCATATATGTCAAATGATAGTTTTTCATTTACAATATTTCTCAACCCAGATTGTCTGAATAAAAAACCTGACGATGAGTATGATAATTATGTGTATCTCATGCTATCCTTGACATTGTTCAATGTGACAGCAAATATTTTTGTGTTAATCCTCTATGGAAAGGTATCACAACGGTCAACATCAAAGAATCAGACTAGACAATTTGCCCTATTTCTTTTACTCAAAGTTCTCACAATAACAGAAATTGTATTCCAGTCGTCATTCTTTATTTGTCATTTGATTTTTTATCTGACAACACTCGGCATTATTCGATATACTAGGACAACACAAGATTCAATATATGCTACAAGAGATATTCTAAATGTGATCACGTTTTTCTTGTATTTACTACCCCTGTGTATCAGTTCAGTTTCACACATAATGAGAAATTGGATAGTCGTATTGATTAGTGCTTTCCGCTTTCAATGTATCCTATCCAGAGTACCTGTGAATCGGCGAGTATTTTCCCTTGTGAGAATAAAACTCTTGATTGGTATCTTGGCCATTTTCAGTATTGTATCAACATTACCCAGATTGTTTACGGATAAACTACTCATTTGTTCGAACACGAATTATGAACTTTTCGTATTCCGCAGTTATTTCTATCCCACAAATGAGGATAAGTTCTACATTTTTTGCAATAAAATTCTACCCTTTATTGTACAAAATGGAATTCCATGTCTTGTTATAACACTCTTGTGCACGGGGATTATAATAAAGCTGAGAGAAAGGAAAATCTTGAAAAGAAATCTCACAGCAAGATGTACGAAAAATAATAACAACAACAGCAGCATCAGCAACAAGGAAGAAAAAAGAGAAAATTCCAATGATTGTCAAAAACATTTACTCTTCAATATTTCCTGTACAGTGTTAGTGATTGTAATGTGTTGTTGCTTTGTATGTTTAGAGATTCCTACTTATCTAAGTCGTGTTATTTACGAAGAGAAATACGTTCGATTAGTTTCCAATTTTACATCATCTCTTGACTCAACAGTCAACCTGTTCATATACATCTTGTCATATCCAGGACTATATGAAATGCTAAAGGAATATTTTCACTTTAAGAGAACAACTGTTTCCGAACCCAACGTCAGCTCATGATTCACTAAATTCACCTTGTTTCTTTCCTTATAAGCATAATAATACATGCGTTAACCATTGGACAAATGATTATCGAGTTGATAATTCAAATTTTTCTTTCAAATATTTTTGTAATAACTTGAAATATACCATGAAAGATTATTCCTGAATTTCTATTTTCCATAATCTTTACTAAGATATGATTATAATTTTTTATCAGTAATGATTTCCTTTCGAATGGGTCGTAAAAAAGTATTTTCTGAGCTTTAAAATAATAACGAGTTGCTTGCATAGTACGTGCCTTCAAAGGCACAGTGTAACTTGAAGGGTTTAATATTTTTGTCTTTATAAATGGTAAAATAATACTAAGTTTCAGGTGAATTGAATCAGTCTAATTAGGTTTTTTATTAGGAATTGTATTGGTTTTTATTAGCGTATAAATTAATAATAAAACTAGAAAAAGAAAGAAGTTCTAGCCTCAAGATTTTAGTTCTTACTGTTGATTAAAAAAATAACTTTGGTAACATTCCTAAACGGGAGCATACAATTTTTATGGTGAAAATTTAAGATTCGGATTCTTACTGACGACTCCTATGGAAAACACTCTTAAATTTTATTTTCATTAAAGATGTGTCAATCTTGTTTTGTTAGAACTCAAGTAGACGGCATTTAAATGAAAAACTTTTGAAATTTAAATATTTTTAAGATTCAGTTTATTTTATTTTATCTCGGCAGCATTACACTGGTGGTCATGAAAAATTCAAAATTAAGGTCTATGGAGGAATTAGATAAATTTTGGTGTAAATTTTTTCACTGATTCCGAATCTGTTCTCAGATCTGAAAAATTCTCAATAATTCCTGAGATAATTGGAAGAAACGAAAATTTCAAATTTCCCAAATCTTATAAATTAATTAACCGTAAATGAGATTTGATAAAACATTAAATTCTGTGTCGATCGATATGGCATGTGTAGGGGTGTAGTAAATAGACTTTAAGATAAGATTTTTCTAAATTTTAAAACGCTATCTAGATCAAAATTTTATGAGCTTTCCGAATCTGCTATTGACTTTTCGTTATCTGATCGCAAACAGGTTTAAAAATTGAATTTTTGTGTGTTTTTTTAAAATTTTTCCATTTTCAATTTCAAATGTAAAATTATGAGTCAAGCTTGCTTCAAAATCAAAAAACTAATACTTTCATTCTACACAACGAACTAACTCAGCGGTTGAACAAAAAAAAGTTGAAATTAATAAGTAGAGCAAGAAGATATAAAAAAATGACAACTCAAATTTTGAAACGTATCAATTCAAGAATATCCGATAGATTCAAATGACCAAGCTTATCTTCTTGGTTATGAAAATGCCTTTAAAATGACTGGTCTGGTGTCGTATCAGATCTTTATTTACACGAGTAATGACTCACCAAAGATCGTTTTTCCAAAGCCATAGGGTACTATGAACACTTGTCAATACTGACGTGGTCTATTCAGCATTCTCTGATTGGCTTATTTCAATACCCTTGCCATGAAATTTTTACTCATGATTTATGTAATTACAGATGGAAACACATTAGCTTCGAAAAAGTACTCTATCAATTATAGACAAACTAAAGTTTGTAATATAGACGTTGTTCGATATTAGAGGAGAAGTATTCGAAATTAGTAGAGAGCTGTACAAAATTAATGAACAGCTATAAAAAAAGGAAAGAAGCATAGACAAAAAACGTATTCGAAATTAGAAGAATTCTTGTTCAAAATTAGATATAAGTTTCAATAAACAGTATTTGTGATAAACTTTAAGAACTTTTTATTAAATATTCAATCTGCTCTAAAGGGTTCTTCCTTAAGAGCTTTCCTCATGAATTTCAGCATATTTTCATAATAATCATTGTCTTGTATTCTTGCTATTAAAATTTCAATATTGTCTGAGAGATCAGCGTTTTTCCTTATTCTGTATCTTTTGTAGATACTTTTCAACTGATAAAAGGTTTGTTCAAGTTGAGGGGAAGAACGAGGTAGGAATTTCACCATAATACCCTCTCTGAAAGAAGCCCGAAAGAAGATCAAAAACTTGATAAAATCCATTGATTGAAATATTATTTTCATAAGAAACAAGCTCTAACTAATTTCGAATAATTATATACGTTTTTCGTCTATGCTTCTTTCATTTTTGTATAGCCATTCATTAATTTTGTACAGCTCTCTACTAATTTCGAGCAACGACTATAATGTTTAGATTCTGAGTCCAACACATGGATTTGTGTGAGGTTACGAAATTCCCTGATATAACTTCGAATACACCATATCATTCCACTATTTTTGAGAGGCTATGTCTGATTTGTCATTCCACTGTTCTTGTTACTCTCTTGGTTATTGACTGTATTAATTTTCAAAAATTTTTCTCTATTTCAACCATTAGTCAAAAAAATTTCTCCAGTCAAGAGTAAATATTTTTCCAAATTATTTAAATTATCTGCCACGGTGGCCAAAAAAACATGAAACTCAATCGAAAATATATTCACGTGTAAAAAGAATCTTATAAATTAAAATTTCCTATTTTTAGAACTCTTATGTATTCGTTAATGAGAAAGCATACTCAAAAAGAGCTCTTTTTGGAGAATAGACCAACCATATAAAAGTTAAAAAAGTATACTGCATTTAAGAAATAATCAAAAAAAATTTCCAGTTCACTGGAATTGAGTTAAGGATAAAATCTATACTCTTCTACAGTAGGGTAAGACATAATTTTTTAATTTTCGAGTTTATGCTTTCATTTGACAAAAAATGAGGAAACTATTGAAACTTGTGTTTCAAATTTTATTTGGATAAAAATTTGATTATGTTCAAATTTGTGCCATCATTTTTCAATGAATTTTACTACAAGAAATGATAAATTTTCAAATTATTGGACACGCTGTGATCTTTGTAAGTCAGGTTTTCACGTCAAATTAACCCTTTCAGTGCCGAGACTATTTCACAATTTTTATAAAAACCAAAATTTAGCTATGAAGATACCAATTTATTTGGCCAAAAATATTATTAATGCAAGTTCACATTGGGGACTTCAATTCAAACTTTAATTGATCCAGAAACCTATCAAACTGGTAGAGTTATGAAGGCTTAAAAAATTGGAAAATGGACATATATGTCCATCGGCCCTGAAAGGGTTAATATTAAATATTTTCTGATTAAACTCCGGTAAATTTGGGAAAAAATAAGTTAGATCGAACAGACTCTCATTGCAGCTGAACCATTGTTCGAAAAAAAATGGAATTTTATCGATTTTCATTCGAAAACAAATATCCCGATCATATCAACTTTGAACTCGTCTAGTTTTCACCGATTATGATATTGATGCATAAAATTTAGGCAAGTGAAACAACTTTTCATTCTGCATCGGATGGAGTTATTTTTATTGATGTAGAACGAAAAAAATATATTTCGCTTATTAATGGAGCTAGATTAATGGAAAAAGGTTTAGAGGCAAGAGCATAGCGATATTAGCCAGAATACAAGTTTTTATAATTTTATTGTGAAGTTCAAGCCTTATTTGGCGCTTCAGAACACACGAGGTTCTAGAAATATTTTTGAAAAATAATGGTCGTACTCATGAGTAATCAGGTAGAAATATTTCGATCGATTATTTTTCGGATAATAAATTTTCTAGGAAGTTTAGTGTACACTAAACTCTCTAAAAATAAATTTATTATATTTTCATTATAATACTCATGAGTAAGCTATTGATTTTATTTTGTGCGTCGGGTTTTCCAGTCATACATTTTTTAGAGAGTTTAGTGTAAAACAGTCTGGAAGTTACTCCTCAATCAACTCAAACAATCTTTGAAAAATCAATTCAAGATGACCTAAAATCTCAACCCTCCAAAGCCTGGAACAAGGTTAAATACCTGGCCAACAAAACAAAACAACCAATGAACCCTTCACAAATCTCAGCGGAATCCCTCAACTTGTTTTTGAAATCTGTATTCTCCGATTCTCCACCTTACCTGGCTCCTGTTCAAGTTCGAAATTTTATTCCACCCACGATAACAAGAGAACTATTACTAGACCTCATTCTTGAGTCCAACTCCAAAAGGAGGAAAGTTATCCACTTCAATTCGATGGAACTCCTCCTAACCTTACCAGATCAATTTTTCATCAAAATGGCTAATTTTCTTTCACATCTACTATATCAAAATTTAATCCCCTCGGATTGGAATAACGTCAAAATTACGCCTATCCTTAAGATATTCTCACCCACAACAGAATCTGACTATGGGCCCATCTCTAATCTGCCAATATTTCTCAGTCTTATTGACATGACCGTTACCCACTTCATCTCCAAAAGTATTAATATCAAGACTTTAGATGACTCTCAACATGGATTTTTAACTAAAAGAAGCACCTCAACTAATCTATTAGCCTTCATGGACAACGCTGATAACCTCAGGTATAAGAAAATACCATGTGCAGTAATCTTTTTGGATATTCGATAAAATACCCTTCAATATAATTCAGAATCAACTCATTGAATGTGACATAAATCCATATATTATCGACAATGTCCAATAGAGCTTCATCACACAACACAAGAAACCAAAGAAGTTACTCAATCCTTTTAAATAACATCCTTCCATTGCAAGCGAGACTGAGGATTAATATTGCAAAAATTCCTTCAACTTGCAACTTTCTCATAGATCTTGTGCCATCATCCCACGACCTATTCAAAAACTATTTTCTTTAAAAGATTCCATGTATATGTTACAGTGAACATGGGAAATCAGTGAGTGGACAGAAATAACTAGTGAAAGTGGGAAACCAGTGAAAACTTAGTGAAAATGGGAAAAATTTAATTTATTTCCCAATTTCACTGGTTGTTCCCTGAAATCATATATCTGGTGTATTATCTATTCCAGATATATGCGTGAATGATTTATTGATGTCATACACTGTGTATTACACCTAAGAGGGGGTTTCTATTCTATTTTATTAATCTCTTTGGTTGGTCCAAGGATTAGGTATTCTTATCTAGGGGCTAAAGAGAGAGTAGTTTTAATTTAAAACTTTTAAATAAATTAGTTTTTGAAAATATGACTGAGAAACCAAGTGTATCAAGAGTTGTATTTTCAAACATTTAAAAATTCTTTCTAAACTTGAATTTTATCACGTAACTATTGACTAAAATTTACCTCAGTAAATAATATGAAATCAATATAACTTTGCATATGAAACTAGAGATTACCTGAAATTAAATTTTAACAAACTAAATTACTCAAAACTTGGGTACCAACCGAAGAGATAAATGAAATAAAATCCCCCCTTGTACGAGTAATACACAGTGTATGACATAATAAACCATTCACGCATATATCTGGAATAGATAATACACCAGATATATGATTTCAGGGAACAACCAGTGAAATTGGGAAATAAATTAAATTTTTCCCATTTTCACTAAGTTTTCACTGGTTTCCCACTTTCACTAGTTATTTCTGTCCACTCACTGATTTCCCATGTTCACTGTAACATATACATTGTACATAATACTAATTTTCCAAATTAAAATTTCTATTCTATTCTAAAATAAAAAATTATTAATTTCGATTCAATTTTCTGTCTTAAAATGAAATTGATCACAACTTATTCCTTGGATATCCTTGAAATGTATGTGAAAAATAATTTTAGGCAAGTTGTAACACAAATATTTACTTTTAAATACCAAAAAGTAAATACAATAATCTCAATTCCATTACTTACCATTGGAATATCAATAAATTTCTCTCAGAATTTTAAATTATATTATTATGATAAAATTATGGTCAGCGTAGGAGGGGTCTTAGCAAGTTCAATATATTTCAAAAAGTTTTATAATTTGATTTTATTAGGCTAATTATTATGAAGATGGAAATTGATGATTTTCACAAAATTCTCATTATTTTAGCAAGAAATCGAATTTGATCAAGATTTTTTGTCTTTTACATACTTAAATGCTTTTAAATTCTCTCAAACCTCTCTCTGAACCTCGCGATAAAGCTTAAAAACTCAAATTTTCGTACTTCTAAATTTTACCCTTAAAAAGGCAAGTTAAACGGAAAAATGTATGCACCAATGAAATCCTCGTAAAAATTTGGTATGTTTTTATATCTTTCGCGATGTATTACGCTCTGATATCTTCGGACTGGGGCAGCCATTAGGTTTCGGTTCCGACTGTAAATCATGAGACACACTTTTACGATTTGAGCAAAATCTTTAATAGAATTTATGGCATATTTCAAACCTTTCTCGAGTTAGCACCAAACTTTCATTCTTTTGAACTTTGGGTTGAATATTTCTGCTGATTTAAAGGTGAGAAAATGATCAAAAAGTAGTAAAAAAATATGCTAAATTTGATCATCGTGTGAAAATTGAATTTTGATTTCAGATCCTTAATTAAGGTTCTAAAGAATGACGAATTTATCTAAAGTTTCATTGTGATACAGTGAATTCTCTAATAATTGTATATTAAAAGACCTGATGAGTTTTGAGGGTAATATTTACACAGACCGACCCACCCCTTTCAAACCTTTAGCCTGAATTTTTATGGAATTTTTTGAGAATCTTTTGGTTGTCCTCTAGTTTTATCGATGAATTGTGAAAAATGCTCAAAATCGTAATCTTAGGATGTGTTGCTTTGAAACGTTGGTATATGGTAGATTTATGCATATCAAACCTGAATATGAGGTCCTTTCAATCATATGACTGAAAAAACATTGTAAAAATTATGGTTAAAAGTTGAGGCTGGGATTTTTTAATTACAATTTTAATACGACTACTTTATAGTAGAGGGTCGATTATTATTTTATCGAGTTGGTCTTTTTATATACAATTATTAGAGAATTCAATGTAATCGGTTTTCTTGTCTTGTAGTGATCCTAAAAATCAATTTTTGATAACTTTCTCACTTTCAAGTCAATAATTTTTTTCTTCTTATCGTGAAAGTTGCTCTCATGATCTAGATTTACAAAAAATTTTGATCAGGATCGAATTTTTTTATTTTTCGTTATCATATGATAATAATGCAATATTTCAAGACTTATTTTTTACGATCCTTATTCCTTGTTTCTCTATAATCTTTCTCTCATGAGATTCTATCTACCATTCTTCTTATCATTGGTTAGGCCAATGTATTAAGAAACAATGGACTTCTTCATTAAATACATTAAATAATATCATACTGCCTAATGATGTATTTTGTAATATTGCTGATATATATTATATATGCGGTTCAAAATTGATAAATTAGCGTTTTTGATATTCTTAGCATTTTAATACAACAACAATTATTTTTGACAACTTTGACTCTTTTTTGCCCAGAGATCATGTTCAATCCAAATTTTTATTTTTTCTCTATCCTGACCTAGCGTCATACAATGATCGTATCTCAACCTCGGGGTTAAATCCCCTTTGGTTACGAAGATATGCTATTATTGTAAAAACTTTTATTAATTCATCTCAATTAGTCGAAAATTTCTATAATTTAAGAAGATCATCATTCTCAGATCACTATCTACTCTCTGCATATAATATGATAGATAGTAAATATAAATTATGCCTTGAAACTGACCAATTAAATAAAACAATCGTCAATAAAGGTTACGATTGTTAGAGAAGTTCGCTTACTTCTGTGCTCTTTGAGGCTCTGGTAGTTAGGGTTGGCAAAGCAAGATTACAAGAGTTAGTAGAGATCCAGGGCTAGAGCTTTTTGGAGCCATCGTAGTCATTTTTTTCCTCTTCTTTTCTTAAAGAACTTGAGTCTGGTGCTTCAAAACGCTAGAATAGCCTCCCTCATTACTCCTGAGGATATTTTAGGCATTTTATTGAACTCAAATTCCAAGAAACGTAGAGATGATTATCTTATTTCTAACATCCTACTCATTCCCGTCCCATCTATATTTTTATAGTTGCATTTAGCCAACTATTTCAATAAAATCATTAGTTCCTGTTCCATTCCAGCTGATTGACTGAGAATAAAAATTACTCCAATTCCCAAGTGCTCCAAAGCTATTTACCCTTCCGACTTTAGACCGATTTCTAACCTCCCAATTTTTCTTTCAATCATTGAAAACTTTATCAATTGTCACTTGAAAGCTATAAATCTTTTCAAAATTGATGCTTCTCAACACGGATTCTTTCATGGCCGAAGCACTGCTACAAATATCATATCATTCATCTCAAGGATTGTAAATATTATTGCAAACTTTGTTCCAGATACACATAACTATTTTACTAATATTTTCAAATAAAAAAAATCTTATTTATTTTTTTTTATATATAGAAGAGTGCATAGAGGATTCTTTGCAAGATAATATTCCGTAGCTACTTAGAAGTAAAATATGGGTTTTAAACATTTTAAAGTTAGAAAGGTTTTAAGTTAGAAATTTTTAAAGTTATCTAGATTTCTAATTCAAATAATTACTAGTTTTGTAAAGTTTATTGCATTAGAAGTGGGTGAAATGGCTGTAATACTGTACTATGATTTAATGGAAATCAATCTTTTAAAAAGATTCCTTTAAGTTCGAATTTCGGATATTTCACAAATACATGTATCTTATTTCGACAAACGACACTATATATTTTCTAGTGAAATTGTTTGAAACTGACTTAAGTTCAAATCATAGTTATCAAAAATTCTAAAAATGAGTATAACTATTCGAATTCAGACCAATGAAGGTATGAAACGTGTCCAATGTATGGATACAGACATGGTCCAAACTCTTTATGATAAAGTTTTTGCTATTATCAATCATCAAAACTGGTTCTTGTCTCAAAATAGAGACGGAAATCCTAAAATATCAAAAGATGTCAAGAAAACTCTTAAAGATTTGAATATAAAGTATCTTGAATTTTTGAAATTATTTAAGGAATGGAGATATTTTCTATCTTGTCAATATGGATTCAAAAGGAGATAAAGAATCTTTTCCAGCGTCCATTATTTCAAATCTGATTGAAGATGAAATTGATCGATATATGCATAAACTAGATGGTAAAATTAAACGAGAATTCAATAAAAATCTCTGCAGACACTCAGACAATGCCTTATGTGTCCATTGTACTCCTCTTGAGGTAAATTTTACTATTCTTATATTGCATTTCTAGCCTGGTGATCCGTTATATTTGGAAATGTCTTCTAAACCTCTAAAATTTTTACCCTTTCATGCTTATTTGAGAAAGCTTCAAAATAATTCCAAACATGTTTATTTGGAAAATCTCTGTTGTGACATCAAATCAGGTTGTACATATCATGCACCATGGCCTGAAGGTATTTGTACAAAGTGTCAGCCTATACCAGTTACACTAAGTTTGCAAGAATATCGTCATGTCGACTATGTACAGTTTGAGAATCCTGACATTATGAATAATTTCCTAGACTATTGGAGAAAGAGTGGAACTCAGAGAATTGGTATTCTTTTGGGAGATTACGATCACCATGACTCAGTGGACAAGAATCCTCTTGCTATAAAATGTGTTGTAAAGGCTATTTACGAAGTTAGTCAAACAGGAAGTGGTAAAACTGTGTCTTTCAATGATGATCTAAAAGATTGCATTCCTCAATCCACATTAGATTTGATTAAAGAAATTGGATTGAGACCTATTGGCTGGATTTTCACCGACCTTGTCACCAAAGACATAAGTCAGGGAACAGTAAAAAATTACCGTGGAACAATTGTAAGGATTTTTATAACTCAAATGAAATCATTATTCTTATTAATGATAATTTTTTTTCGATTATATCAAGGATTCCTATTTCCTAAGTGCTCAAGAGTGTATCACAGCGGCTCATTTACAAAATTTATTTCCCAATATTTCCAAATTTTCTACATCTGGATATTTCGGATCCAAGTTTGTCACAGTCGTTGTAACTGGAGATGAAAATAATGAAATTCATTTTGAAGCTTACCAAGTTTCAAATCAAGCAATGGCGTTAGCTCGATCGAACATTCTTATACCAACTCAAGATGCCCCTGAACTAGGTTATATAATCGAAACAACAAAAGAGAAATTCGTTCCTGAAGTATTCTATTCTGTGAGTTTAGAACTTAAAACATTTATATAATTTTAATGTGCCAATTAAAGTGTAAAGATGAATATGGAAATCAAGTAACAAAAATTGGACGTCCATTACCCATGGAATATCTACTAATTGATATACCGGTTGCATTTCCAAAAACATCAAAATATACATTTTCCACGATTCAACATAGCTCTGAAACATTCCCCATCGAAAATAGAAAAGGTATCAATGAAGTTCAAAGTATTAATTGCTTGGCAAAGCTTCATAATCAACTAGAATCCAAGGGAAATGAAGAGACCATCACTAAAATATTTTGCAATTTTCATATTCTCAACTGGATTATCTCATCAAACATTATTGAATCAACCAATGATAAAGCAAATTTATTCTCTTCAATCAGAGAGTATACCAAGAGTGGAGAAATATCACTACTTCTCGAATGGGCCAAGCAAAGTCTCGGCTACTTGAATCTTCAAGAGATGATTAGAGTTTCGGGTCCCTCTAGTAAAATTCCAATTGAAAGTATGGATGAAGACGATAGTGATCAGGTTAAATGGTCGTGCTCCTTTTGTACTTTTTTAAACTCAAATTCTACTGGAAATTGTGAAATGTGTGGATTGCCCAAGAGTTAACTGTTCAACTAAAATAAAGAGTTTGTGCTTCTTTCATTTTTTACTGCTTTTTAAAACCTTTAATTAAAATTTTGTAGTCATGACATTTTTGTATTCCTACATTCAGACGATAAAAAACTCTGGATTCTCTCATGTATTTATTCTAGCGTATTAAGAAAAATATTTTATTCAATGAATTTATCACTTGGCCATGATACCTGAAGGTAAGAGAAGAACAAGTTTAATCTCCAACAGAAGAGTTTAATCAAAAGATCATCTTGAATGTCGGGGGAGTTCGACATGAAACGATGAAAAGTACTCTACGAAAAATTGCTGCCACTCGACTCTCTCGCTTGAATGAAGACCAACCTAATTATGATGCTGAAAAAGATGAATACTTTTTTGATCGTCATCCCTTTGTCTTTAGTATGGTGTTGAATTACTATAGAACTGGGAAATTGCACTATCCGACAAATGTATGTGCACCCCTGTTTGAAGAAGAACTCGAATATTGGGGGATTGACTCAAATCAAGTTGAACCGTGTTGCTGGATGTCGTACACTTCATTTAGAGATACACAAGAAACTCTAGAACTGATTGATCAGGGAGGATTTGATATATCTCCAGATCCTGTATTATACGAAAAATTTGGTTTACTTGATAGATATCACGAGGCTTGCCTTACCGACTGGGAGAGAGTAAAACCAAGAATTTGGGCAATTTTTGAAGAGCCTTACTCCTCAAAATATTCAAAGGTTTGTTATGATTTGACTCTAAACTTTAACTTTCAGATAGTCGGAACTATTGAAATAACTTGCATTATTCTCACAATTGCTTCATTAATTTATCGATCCACTATACCTGTTCTGAAATTATATGACAAAAAAGAAAACTATAATAACACAACTTTCTTTAATAGAAATAAGGATACTAGTTTCATGTATGTGTTTTATGCAGAGGTTTGCTGTAATATTTGGTTTCTTGTCGAGTTTCTCATTCGATTTTTAGTTACACCTACTGCCAGTATCAGGTTTATTTGTTCAGACATTGTCAACTTTATTGAAATAATCTCTTTAGTATCAATGATTTTAGATATCTTGATTATGCATATTTCAGACAGTATTGTATACATGAATCCTTACTTTCAGCTATTTATGTCGATAAGAATGTTCAGAGTTTTCCGATTAACAAGGTTCATTACCGGTATGAGAATATTAATAGTTACTTGCCGTGCAAGTGCTAAAGAGTTATTCTTACTGTTCTACTTCATTTCTGTTTTTGTTCTGATTTTTGGGACTCTAGAGTACTATGCTGAAAAATTGGTTGATGTGAAAAAAATCGATTCAATACCAAGTGGTTTATGGTGGGCTGTTGTAACAATGTCAACAGTCGGATATGGTGATGTTGTTCCTGACACATTACCAGGAAAAATAATTGGAACTTTGTGTATAATTGTGGGTGTACTCTCCATTTCATTACCAGTTCCTATTATCGCATCAAATTTTTCCCTATTTTATACTCATATCAGAGCAAGGGAAAAACTACCCAAGAAAAGGCGAGAAGTTGTGTCTGTGACTAAAATCCGATTGAATTCAAAAGGCAGCTAAAGCATTTGATTAAAAGCATACATTTGATAAATAAAATATTTGTTTTTATGATTAAAAAGTTTAAAAATTTTCAATTTTCTTATTAGCATTGCTCCGAAATTTGCCTATGATTAAAGATTACATAGAACTTCACGTGACTTTGAATGAGGAACAAGATAAAAACGAATTTTCTTTCCTTGATCTAATTAAGAACTTAGAAAAACCAACTAATCTTGTAAATTTAATATCAACTAATTTATCTTATTCATTTCTGCTAGAATTCTTCGTCCAGTTCACACGACAATATTAAAAACGATTTTTTAGACATTGCAAAAGTCCTCGAAAAAAAATATGTAGGTCAATTTTTTATTTTTGTCAGGGTAAACAAGTTACAATTGATAAAAGTGGAAAGAAAAAGCGTGTTCGTGTTGATGACTATGCTGACATTGGTGGTGGCTATGATTCTAATGACTCTTTTATCGATGATAGTGAAGCTAATGATATAATTCTCGCCCCCAATATAACCAATCGATATGGAGGTTTCTTCGTGCAAGATGGTTATCTCGAATCCATTGAGGAAACATTAGATAATATAGAAGATTCCAATAGCTCCAAGCCTAGAATTATTACTACTCCTCTCATTCCAAAAGACAATGTTCAGCTTTCAGCAATTAACAAGTTTGTTCTTGCCTCTTGATAAATTTTTTGTGTAATTCATGTAAATTGCTTCTTTTAGGAACAACTCTCAAAATCCCTGTATTAACAAGAGCAAATCTACTGCAGATATAAAGAAAGATCTAAATGAAAAAAATCTGGAGGAATCAAAGGAAAATTCATTGATTTCAACTCCTGTTAGCGTTGGTCCTACAAAAGAAAAATTTTTCAAAATTGAACCTATAGATTTACCAGAAGAGTTTACAAGCATTGTCAATCGTCTCAAAGATATGCCAAAGAATTACAAAGACAAAACATATCTTGAACTTGCTGAAAAAATCTTGGGCTTTTTTCAAGATTCTCAAATGTCTCGTCCTCAAAAAAGATATGCTTCTATTTTATTTAAAGAAAAGACTGGCATGAACAAAGAAAGTATTGCGAAATACTTGAAAAATTTGAGGAAAAAAAATGAATCAAATAAGTTAGTCGAAATGACAGAGAAGCTGAAAGAATGTATGTATTGAAAATTTTGATAATATTTCACAATTTAATTTCATTCAATTTTTTTATTTAAATTAGTTGTTGATTTGGAAATACCCAAACTATTAACAAACTTTAACAATGAAATGGAAAATTATCAAAAGAGAATCGAAGCTTGGAAGGAAAAGTAAGCAAAAATCCTTTTTATATTTTTTTAGCTCTGCTAAAATTGACCGAGAGAATGCATTGGCCAATAGCTGTGGAATGGAAATGACTAAAAAACCTCCCAAACCACAAATTCCTAGGAAATATTTTCGACAATCAAATCAGATCAAGACTTTAATTGAGAGTATTGTACTTTACCAATTATCACGTTTGGAGAGTCAAGCTAGAAATTCTGGACAGAGCTTCAATCAAAAGATTGCAGAGGAACAACTGAAATCTTTTATTTGTACAAAATTAATGCCACAATGGCCTGAAGGCTGGGTTACAGAGGCTTATTTATGGAGATGCTGTCAGACACCTTTTCACAAATTTTGTCTAAATCGAGGCATAAACAATGCTCCTGCCATAGATAATAATGAAAATATCAGTCAAAATAAAACTTTAAATAATACTAATTCAATTAATAATACTAATAATAACACCAATACCACTGTGGTTACCAGCAATGTTAAAGAACAAAACTCCCAAGTAAATGGAACTTTGAATAAAGAGTCCTCTTCCACAAATGGCTCATTTAATATTTCCACAATGGTATCTACAAATAATTCTAAGCAGCAAACTACATCGTTTTCTGCGAGTGAAAAACAAACTTCCCAAATTACATCAACACCTGTTCATCCTTCCAAAAGTCAAAACAATCATGGTCACTCATTGAACAGATTAAGTCTAAATATCCCCAACAAATCATTGAATAATGTAAGTTTTTATCACCTTTTGATTCATCCATTTGCATTCATATTTATTTTTTAATTCAGACTGGAAGTTCTGAGAAAAAGTATAATAGTGAAGAAACCACGAAAGAACCTCTTTTTCCTCCACCCATCACCAATTTGAAACGGGAAGTTGAGGAGGATATTGAAATTTTGTCAGTTATTCCGTCGAAAAAACTTTCAATATCTAGTCGCAATTCTTTACCATCAAACATTAGTAGTACTAAGGAATGTATTCAATTAAAAGAAGTTAGTTTTTGTATTTCTTTTCCCACTAATCAAAGTATATTTATTCGGTTTTTTTACAGTCGCTCCAAGCATTGGGAGTTATACCTAATCCTAACAAAATACCTACTCAATCTCCCAGTAAAGATAGTTATCAGACCCAAAAGAGATTTTTGACCCCTTTTTCGATGGCACAGAGCTTAAACGGAATGGAAAAGAAATCATATAATTCTAGTCAATATCAGAGTTCGAATGGTTCTGCCTCCTCTGTCGTAAGTTATAAATGAGTAATTTCTTTCCTAGAATAATTTGGTTGGACAGAGGCCGGTTCAATATTCAACTAATCCACTCAATCAAAATTTCAATATAGGTAGCTTGACAGCATCGAATATACTCAAAAACATTCTTCCTTATACTCAAAGTCAAAATTCTAATCAGAATTAATATTTTATTAATAAACATTTATTCGAATTTATTTATCTCTTATTTTAATTTCCAACCCTTGGGTTTTATCCATCCAAGATTATCTGCAACCAAGTGGAGATTGCTGCAAGAGTCGCATCTGATTATCACAACCCCTTTTTCATATGATATTGCAGAGAAGGTCTTGTCATTCTGATGATTACAAATCTATCGATATTAAGGAATATATTACATTACATGTAAAAATAATACGCTTTTTCTTCGGTAATTCTCCAATTTGGGTAGAAAACGAATACTTTGACTCAAAATTGACTAGGGATAGATACTTTTTTTGATTTAATACATCTCTAGAAAACCTTTTGACTAGATAACATATTATGGAGAGCTTGTTGGAGGCTTTAATACTTGTTGAGTTGAAAAATAAATGTGACATTTTAAATTTTCAACTAGGTAAACAAAATCGATCAAAATGAAGCAAGTGAAGAAACTTTTAAAAATTCAAATTTTAAAGATAATTTTTAAAAGATATTATCTTTAAGATAATGAGATTCCATATGTTAAGTTTACATTGTAAACCATAAACGGCTTAGAAAATATCTAGAATTAAAAAAGGAATTTTTTAAAATTTTAACTGACATTATTGTTCACGCTTAGGCTTAGTTCATTTTGAATAAATAGTTTATCATAGCATGAAATTCTTAATATAAAAGTAAAATACATATTAGTAATATTTTTTAATAATTATGGAAAAGCAGCATTATCATATTATTAAGCAAAATATCTAATTTGATGTTTTTAACTTTTTCAGGTTGTTGATTGAGCCAATAAAATTATTAGCCAATCACAACTTGATAATATCAGCCAATGAAAATTGTATTATAAAGATTTTTGTATCTAGTTAAAATTTCATCAAAATTCAAATAACATTTCCCAACAGCCTATCCATCAGGATTTACCCGAATCTCTCAAAATATGAAAAAAGACGCAGATAGTCCGGAAGCTTGCAATAAAGGTGAGTGCATCGTAATTACTAAATAAAATAATTATTTAATTTATAATTGATTAAACTTTTTATTAGCATTATATTTTCGAGAAAAAAAAATATATCTTGAGAATTTTTTTGTCAACAATTATTAGATATTTCTCTTTTAAAATAATGATTGAAATTCAACCTTTGAATAAAATACAAGATCTGTTACTGTTTTATTATTATTATATATTATACGGTAATAACTACAGTCTCAAAAAGAATTAAAATGCTTATTTTAACCAGCTATTCCCTCTGTTATGAAAACCATTTTAAACTAATAATTTTTCTGCTATGTCATCAGGGTTCAGAATTATAAGGTCTTAAAATGTATTATTTTGAAGATAAGGTATTAAAATAATACTTTATAAAAGCATTTTATTTCATCCATATCAATCAACTCAATTCTCATTTTTAGGTAGAGAGATGATTCTCATTGTCTAACAATTTGCTAAGCTCAAAAATAGCCTTTGAGATAGTAATTTGGATATTATCTCGATGTTTTAGATCAATTACAAAACTAATCTGTTTTTCAAATTTTTATTCTGCCAACTTATAAGTAGTTCATGTAAGATATTTGTTGTAAATTAGCGATAAAGTATTAAAATAATACCTTAAAATCGAAAAATAAAACTTTTCAAATTATTTAGATCTTAAAAAATTATTTTTAGGTATTATTTTTTCAGGCTTTAATGATAACTAATTATAAATGACTATGTAATAAATTACTAATAAACTATTTATCTGTTTCAAGAATGAAGAAGTAGATCTTTTTATGATTAATAATCATTGATTATCTTTCGGTTTATTCTCTTGATTTAAAAATTTTTAATTTGCCATCAGTTGTGGCATCGACTAGCATAATTTTAATATTCTTAATGTTCCCAGTTACATTCAGCCTCGAAACCTTGACTGATTTTTAGAAATTAATTCATCATACTTTTATGCTCAAGAGAAAATTCATTAAAATTAAAAAGTACTCGGCTAAACGATTTTTACTGTTTCAATTTAGTTATTTACAACCTTTCATTCATTGATTCTGAAGTTCAGAATCTGGACAGAGCAAGCAAAATTAAAATAAATTCTTGTGATAATTCCTTCCTATCTACCTCTCTATCGTGCAGTGTTTATTCCATTCTCTGTGGAACTTGAGATTAAAATTATCTGATAAGAGAACTAGATTTGAAATTATTGATAAAGACTAATTTTATAAACACAACAATGAAAGCAGTTTGTCTTGGTAAATTTATCCCATATTTTATTATAAAATAGTTTTTCAACATTAAGACATAAAGATAAATAAATTTGTCAATGGTTAAGAGTTTATGTTTAAAAATAAGGTAAAATTATTCATTTTCATATGTTATTTTAGAGTCTTGCATAAAATTCTATTGTCATTATGACATAGCAAGATATACTCTATTCTCATTCAGTCTGTATTCAAGTTCAACTACTGTTATAAAGATCTTGACAAGGACTTGACAATTCTAGGGTTTAAAATAAAATAATAAATTAGACAGAGGAAATACATTTTGCATCTTATAAAACAAATTCATTCTCTAACATCCCATTCTAATTCCAGCATGACGATATTTGAAATCAAAAATGATTATAAAAAAAGGTTTTTGTAACTATTCGTGTTTTTATTGTGCAGAGAAATTTATAGAATCTAAAAAATTGTAAAATTCAATGAAAAAATTCATTTTGGATAAATCTACAATTCCTCAACGAGTAAATAGTTAAATTTCATTGACAACATACATTTTTCACCAGAGGTTATTCTGAAAGAACCTTTTTTTGCTCACCTTATCAGTATATTGAACTAAAATTAATCAAAGATTTTAAAATAATTTAACGATATGAGTCAATTTCCTATTTACTTATTATAGTATTCAGGTTAAACATAAAAAGAACATATCAATGTCAACTTTTTAATCTCTCTATTTTAATGCACTTTTTTATTTTTTAGAGTTCATTGAAAATTATATTTGATAAATAACATAATAACTTCTAACCATTACCATTAGGGAATTCCTATGCAATACATTTTCTCAAATTGCAAAATTTCCTACAAATATTTGAATAAAGTTTATTGAATAGTAAAAGTAGCGATAACGATCAGTTATGCATGCATTATATTATGGTTTATTTCCTCTTGGATATTCGTTGAAAAAAATATTGCAATTGATTCTCAGTTTGATGAACAGGTCTTCAAAACTCTTTTCCCCTTTTGCTGGCCATTCATTTTTTTGCATTGAATTTCAATATATATTTCTTATATTTTATCTCTAATCTTTTATCTCCCTTTTATCAAATACTAAAAGAGAGATGTATTATATAGATCAAAATTCGGAGGGTTATGATTATCATCATCATCATCATTGGCACTGGCCAAGTAGGCAGGCACAATGGGTTGGTGGGAGAGTAAGAAAAGATTAGACATCAAAATAAGATATATAAATGAATGAATGAACATATTAATATATTATATATATAGAGAGATATACATATTATTACATGGAAAGAGAAAGATTCTGTAGATAAGATAAGATACTGCCTTACTGTATTTAGTTAGCTTAGTTAAAATACTATATATCTATAGTTTAGGGCAAAAGTAGGAAAAAAATAGATTGAGATAACTGATAAGAAGAACTAAATGAAGGCAGGGAGAAATCCACGAACGAGTTTCATTGCAAGACAGAAAGATTGAAAATTCAAGATAAGAAATATCCAACGAAAAGACTTGGCTGTTGTTATTCCTCTTTATTCCTCTTATCATTCCATTCTTATCTTGGATTTCTCTCTTTACAATTACAATGGAAAATGTGTATTTTTTTATCTTTCTCTCTCTCCCTTTCTCCTGTGAAAGAGGAACAACACAAATTACTATGCTGAAGTAGTTGGTGAGTTATTATCTCGGAGTGTATTATTATTTACAACCACGACTTCAATTCATTTGTGTATTCTTCTCAATGAAATTCCACAAAAACACACACAAGTAGAATGTGTGCTTCGCCTGTCATCCACATTCATTCAAACTTACGCACAAATTTATTCATGTTAATCTTAACTATTCATCTCGCTTACTCTTCATCATTATTACCTAAAAAAATAAAACAAAATTTGAAAGATCTCAAGTGCTTGATAAGGAGAAATTTGTAGTATACGAGATTATAATCTGCATCTGGAAATTGTAAAAATGCTGTAGATGCTTAAATTTGATAATGGCTTGATAAAATTTTTTTCATAAATATCGGTCCGTTTTATTTGAAAATATTCATAATTTCGTTTATCGTATTACAAAACCATAAAAAAGATATTTTGGAGCGAAATTTGCTGGGATTATCATAAAATACTTTTATAGGTAGTAAGATTATGAAAATTTCAAAAAATTTTAGCGTGTAAATTTCTATTTTGTATCAGTGAAAAATGATCTAAAATTAGTTTTATAATAAAATTTATTGAAACTTAGGTCAATATTTGAATTCTCAGTCATGGTCATCTGAACGTTTCGACGGTGATTGTTTTCACACGCCTTCTTCAGTGGTACGACAAGTTTGTCAAAAACAAAATACTATTTATATACTTTCATGATCTTATCCCTATCAGTTTTGTCCAATCAGATGAGAGATTAGAATAATACTAGAGGCTGACCTATGATAATAAAGTATAGATGATCAGAACAGAATAGTTATAATTTTTCATCAGATTTAATTTAACCTCCTTCTTTTGCCAAAAAGCATCGAGCAGTGTTGGATTCAGTTTTTTGGCAAAAGAAGGAGGTTAAATTAAATCTGATGAAAAATTATAACTATTCTGTTCTGATTATCTATACTTTATTATCATAGGTCAGCCTCTAGTATTATTCTCTCATCTGATTGGACAAAACTGATAGGGATGAGATCATGAAAGTATATAAATAGTATTTTGTTTTTGACAAACTTGTCGTACCACTGAAGAAGGCGTGTGAAGACAATCACCGTCGAAACGTTTGGATGACCATAGCCTAGAATTCTAATATTGACCTGAGTTTTAATAATCTATTTTGTATTTTTTTTCGAATTTATAGCTCGTACTAAAGTTCATATAAAGGTAGAAATAATCTACAAAAACTCCTCTACAACATGTCTCTTATCACTTTTCAGCTATCTGCTCTGGTTTAGAAGCTATGATCGATGCTATTCACTTAATTTTTAAAGGGCTAATTCCAAAAATCATCCTGAAGGAAATATTTTTCCAAAAATGACCCCAAAAGTGACCTAAATAAAAATTTCAACGCTTCCTCAAATCAATTATTCTTAATGTTTCCCAAGATCGAAATAGTGAAATAAGAAGAGTTATTGATTTGAATAAACTTCAATTTTCTTGTAGTTTTGTAAACATCTGTGTGCCGTGGCTAATAAATTAGAAGTTTCTCTTGAAAATTATGTCCCGAATGAATACAAAGTAATCTCCTTGGAATTAACCTATTTTTAAAGTGATAGCAATAAAATGTAAATTTTCTGATTTTAAATTTTTTCATATTTAATTTGTGATAAATTACCTCCTTCTTTTTAATTTTCAAGCAGATAGAAACATGAAAAATTCTATTCCTGGATTAATCAACAGCAATGCAAATCTCAAGAATGGTTTTATCAATAAAGACAGTATGAATAAGGACATTTCAAACTCTTGGTCCATGCGCCTATTACCAGATAGTCTTAAAGTTGTCGAGGAGGATGGATTAAGGGTTATCAGTGAAACTTTTCTATCTGCTCAGCATACAATTGGGCCAATAATTCTGCCAAATTCTAACCGAAAAGAAATTATTGAAGAAATTGAGATCATCTATCAGAATGACAATGTAAGCATATGTTTCTAGAATGGAATTGTTTATCAATTATAATTATATTATAATGTTAATTATCTAATTAGTAGATAGACCAAACAAACATTTTTTTGGATTTTTCAAGAATCATTAAAGAATATTGAATCGATTGGTTAATTTTTATGCATTTCGACTAGTAGTTAGTTAGGTTTTTCCCACATTTTCTCTGATTGATCTAGGTTAAGATAGAAAGAAACGCTGAAAGAAATGTTGAAGAATAGACTCTGCTCATTTTAAAAATGCTTGAATTACAGTACAGTGTCTTTAGGGATAAGAGTCTGTTTAGCAAAGTAAACAACACCGTCATACTCTTTCTCACTAACTCCTAGAAGACCCCCTTTTTTCATAAATTGTGTTCTTGTTCTCCCTCTTGAGTACAAAGCTACTTCCAAATACTGTATAAATCAGCTCATTATTCTTTTATGAACCCTACTTATTTTCGTCTATAGTTTAATTTTAATGAAATTGAAAAAAAAACAATCTTGATCCATATTTTCAGGCACAGTTGATGCATAAAAAAGAAATATAGATATAGAAAACGAAGTAATTTCATCTACGATGTTTATAGAAATGATTTTATCTATGATAAGAGAGAGAGAGAAAGAAGGGAACAATTCCTCTGATCATTGATAGATTTACCCGATAAGCATGAATTCCAAATTTATCTCTGCCTTTATCTCTTTACTATGATCTGTCAATTTTGACCAAATATATAAATCTGTATTTAATGATGCTTTCACAATATATTTGCGATTCTTATCAAGTAATCATAATCTACTGCGGAATGTAAAAATAAAAGTAAGAGTTCTTTCTAAGTACACTTGAACTTTCTCAAATAAGCCCTCAAATCACTCTAGTTTAAGAATGGTACCTTGATGCATCTGAAACTTTTACTTGACATGATAATTTCTGGTTGGCTGTTCAACATAACGACTCTTAAGGAATCAAATAAAATGAGAAATCTAGCAAAGTTGTAAAAAACAAACTAAAGCTAAATAATATGGAGTTGGGAATCAAAAAAACTCAATTTTTCCATTAAGCATTTACAAAATATTCGTTATAAATCCAGATCATGATACCTACTATTCAATTTTTAAATTTCGATCTGACGCCAAATTCCCATTTTGTTTTCAAGCATTGAAATTTTTACTTGGCTATGCTCTCTACCATTTTAAAATGAAAGGCAATGTCCAAATTTGTTGAGAGATAAGCGCTATATTTTAGAGATAGTCATCAGTCTCTACATACCAATATAAGTACATTCATGATTAAAATATTCTAAAGAAAGGGTTTTGATCGGTTATTGAGAGTATGTAATATGGACACAATAATAACACAGGTAGTGATTTGCCCTTTTTATTAGCGTAGGATTAGTCGTTTGGAGGTTTTTAAGCTTTTTCCAAGTCAGAATTTTTATCAATTTTCATTTCTGAATTCTCATTGGTTTAACCCTTGCACGAAATCTGGGGTCTGAGAGACCCCAAATGAACTTCCACTAAAGATAACTTATATAAAAATTATTTTTTTAGGCTGGTCTTCTAGGACATCCCTAAGCAACTAATAAAAAGGCTTATTCATAGTTTATCTTAGGTTTCTTTTTTTCCCTAGTTGACTAGGA
>SSNU01000171.1:0-24779 GCA_012064415.1 Gyrodactylus bullatarudis
CATCAATTGCCGAAAAACCACACGTAAAAATATTGTACTTAGGGTATGCTTCGAATCAGTGGAAAAATAAATATGGGTTAAAGGTAAGCTTACTATCCTCAGCTGAATTGCTGCTTCCTGAATAAAAATACATTAAGAAAAATATATATTGAGTATTATACAGAGTTGTTGAAAATTCTGTTGATCAGAATAGATTTCTATACTATATCATGACTCAAATGTTAAGACACATTTATTCTTCTTAAACAAATAACCTACCAAAAACTCACGTGTCGGTATGTCACCTGAACATAAAATATGCATCAAATTACCTTAGGTTCCTAACATATTATGAACTTCTTACCGAATAATGAAAGTTTCTATTCTTTTACTTATTTCAATCTTAATGCTTGTATTATTAATTTGCTACGAATTCTTGTAATTTTTCACAACAGTTATTTTAAAATTTTCATTCTAAATAATAAACTCAGCTGACCTTCATGGACAAAATATAAAATACCTTCTCGTAATATTGAATATTTCAACCCTCTCGTATAGTTTGCCTTAATACGGGCGATCACTTTAAATTTATTTTTCTCTGTTAACTTTGACGATAGAAGTAAAAATCTTTCGCTCAAATTTACAAAGAAATTAATTAATTATTTAAGATAAACTTTTTTTTTAAATTTGCCATACGTATCAAAAAAAGATTCAATAGTGATGAAATTTGAAAAAAATAAGAAATAATTTTTCAAGGCATTCATCGCTCATCAATCCTGATGAAAATCTGCTATTATATAATTTATTTAGAAAGTAATGTGATAAGAAAAAAATAGGATGCATTTTTTTTCTCAATTGATTTTATATCGAAATATAAAATCACCCTAATTAGGGCTTATCGTATTTAATGGATTCTATCGGCTTATGAATAATAGTTAAACATAATTATTTCTATTGTTCACCTTATTTCATTTCTTCTTAAGTGAACAACAGTGCTCGAATGGAGTCTTACTTGGATGTTAGGAAAACGAGATCAGGAGTTATGTATAATATAGTTTATTTACCTGATGTAAATACCTCAGATATCAAAGAGGAAGAAGATAATGACGATTTCGTCGAAGAAAGAGATTTCATTTAAGATGGTATAGAAGCTGAGGTTTTTTCAGAAGAAGAACAATATGATATAATAACTGACGATAATCCCAACTTAACAAGAACTAATCGTATAGAAGAGAATTTGAATTTATGTCAAATAAACCACATAGATGGGGATTTAAAGTGTTATCTAGAAATGGACAGGATGGTTTTCTGCATGATTTTTTATTGCATACATCTGGACCAATTTCAGATTTACCTTACAATACAAAGACAAAAACTGGCGATATTGTTTTAAAGCTATGCAATTCTATCAACAAAGAGAATAGTATAGTTTATTTCGATAACTATTTTTCGACAATTGAAATTCAAAAATCCTCTTAGAGAAAAATCAAATTCATTCATCTGGAGCTGTTCGAAAAAATCGGTATAATTTGAAAAATTTCTCTTGTGAAAAAGCTCAAAAAGTCAAGAGGTTCTTCAGAATGTGTAAAGCAAAGTCTCATATTCATAACTCGATGGCTAGACAATAAGGTGGTTTATTTGGTCTCGACTTTCAAAGCAAAGGATCCACAGACACAGGTGTAAAGAAGACAAGGAAAAAACAAAATACAAGTATCAATTCCTTGTCCTAGTGTTGTTTCAGATTATAACAAACATATGAGTGGAGTCGATTTGTTCGATATGCTGATGGTTAAATACAAATTAACACACCGAGCAATAAGTGGTGCCATCCAATATATTTACATGCTAGAAGTAAAGATAACATTTCTAAAGTTTCAGAAGAATTTCTATCACATATTCCATTGAAAAGATCCCAAAACGATAGAAGATCCTGTAAAATCTGCAAAAAGAAAACCCCTTACTATTGTAAGCAATGTGAAGCATTCATTTGCATTAATGAGGAAGATTCATGTTACAAGTTGTACCATGAAAGAATTGTGTAATTATCATTATTGTATGAAATAATAAAAATGCTATATTCACAGGATTTTTTATTATCCTCTTGTAACGAAAAGCCCTATATAGGGAAGTAAGAGATTTTCGTGTTAGTAAAATATAATTGCACATTATAATATATTTTCTATACCAGAATTTTATGGCGAATTCAATAGTGAAAATTACATCCTTCTAACTCAGACTGTTTTCTTATCGTCTTGATAGGGTTAACATTTATTTTGGTCTAAAATTTTATTCTTAAATATAGTGATGTTTCTCAGTCTAAAAAATTACAAATCTACCATTATGCGTTTTGAATGTAAACGAAGTAATGCACTTCTCACTTTTTCATTGCATGTTTTATTCGTTTTCACTAAAACATATAGCTTTCATGATTTTTCGGGATAAAGTTAGGTTTCTAGTTTTTATTTATGAATATTTTCCAAATGCTCACTTTTGTCTTCTACTACTTAGGTAAATTTCCATATTTTTATGTAATTTCTGCATTAAGACGCTTCAAGTATTTTCGATTCATATTAAAATCTTTTCAACAGTAAGATCTTAAATCTAATAGCTCTATAACCATTTTCTGTTGAGATTGAACTGTTATAAGAAGCATTATCTTGTTAAATAATCAATCTTTTATTTGAATTTTATTCTTTTAACAATCATGAAGAACTTCCA
The DNA here is from genome assembly GCA_012064415.1 of Gyrodactylus bullatarudis. Classification (NCBI taxonomy): domain Eukaryota; kingdom Metazoa; phylum Platyhelminthes; class Monogenea; order Gyrodactylidea; family Gyrodactylidae; genus Gyrodactylus; species Gyrodactylus bullatarudis. The sequence continues at coordinate 2,698 of SSNU01000171.1, forward strand.
AGCAAATTTTGAAAATTAATTAATAGCATCGTTAGAAGATTTCAAGGCTAAAAATTGTTTATCGTTCCAAAATTGTTTAATTACAATAAATAACTGCAATAAACTACTTGATGAAAAAATGAGAAATATATTACTTCGTTTTCATTCATATCGCATAATTGTGAATTTGTATTTTTTTAAATACTAGTGAAGAATTTAGAATTAATTTTTTATAGTAGTATTCATTGGACATTAACAAAGATATTTAGACGCGAAATAAAGAGTGAGAACCACATTGCTTCTGTCACTATACTGCTAACTCTTCAAGAGTAAATTTAATCAAATTATTGTCACAGTAATTTAATGTTATTGTTCATGAACTAAGACTTTCTTTACCTAAAAAACTCACAAGGTAAATCCTCTATCACATCTAAAAATAAGTATTTACGCTTTGAGAGATCAGATTTTAATAACTGAAAAATAATTAAATAATTTAATAATTAAAAATTTTACAATTTTGAGTGAAATTGTGAAAGTTGTAATACTTCCTCTAGTTGCAAAAGCCCAAATTAAAACCATTCAAACAAACCTACGCTTCCCATCAAGTTGAATCATGCGATTTCAATTTTTTTAAATAAATAATAAAATGAAACATACTAATCAGTTAATTTAAATAAGAAGTGTACCTTTGAAAAATATTTTTAGTTTAGACAATGTTTAGAAATGAAGTTATTTTAAAAAATATTGGTACTCAAGTCAATGACAGAACCTAATCATATTTTGAAGTATTAAATATGATTGTACTGATAACTGAGGATCGATTATACTTGTGTAATAATTAAGTAGAAAAGCATTACATTATGCCTGAAAATGGTGTTTTCAATTTTTTCAAAAATACTCTCAACATTTCTCGTATTAACTAGCCAGATCAAGGGAGAAATAAGAAATGAAGAAAAGTCTTCTCTGCTAAATAGACCTGGTATATGAGTTTGTTTCAAGAGTTGAATGTATCTTAAATGCAGCCTTGGATATGACTTACGAGTGCTTTTTTAGGTACACTCATTAAAAATATTAAATAAAACTTAACTCTAATTAATTATATACCGAAAACAATTATCATAAACGAAAAATTAATATTTTTGACCAGATCGTTTCATTATTTAGCCAGACCTAGTATATAACTTAATTTGAAAAGTTGGATACGTTTGTAGTATGTTTGATATAAGACTCACATTTTACTTTTTTTTTAATTAATGATTTCCCTTGAAAAGTTTAATTTCGATTGAAATATATGTGAATACGATCACAATCAACACTATTTATTTATATAGTGGTCAAATTAATAGGTGAGGCACTTATATTATTCCGAAATTAAGACCATTCGGTTCATAGGAAAATTCTCTATCTAATGATAACTATTCATATTATAAAATAGATATTCACATAATTGTATATGTTACCGTACAAACCCTGAATCAATATTTCTCTAGATTCACAAAGCCTGAATCAGTACAAAGTTAGTATAAAGCCTGAAATTCAGTGTTTGTACTGACTTTTTACTAGAATAATGCATCATGTATACAATTTATCATATTTGTATATGACATGGTGTATAAAGCTTATACCATTCAAAGTATTCTATACTATACATAGAGATAGGATATATGATTGCCTTGAATTAATTTCTCATTTAAAGGGGGAGGGGATTCAAACTCAGTCCTCATTTAGGATTGACAAAGTCGTATACAATGATGAATATTCTGTATAAGTCTTAGGTTTTCATTTTAAAATTCATTCAAATTATATTTGAACAGAAATATAACAAGATGGATAGTAATAAGGTTCGATTCTCGGAGAAGGTGTAAGACTTACTGAATATTCCTAACTTAAGTATTATATATTCTCGCTTTTTCTTTGAATGTGTGTAATATAAGTTTCTTTCTGAGTTATGAGATACGACTAGAGCTACTGTAGAAAAAAAAAATCACTCGTCAGTCGTCAAATAATTCAGATTAAACATTTCAAATTGGGACTGCTGTTTGACCAGTATTTGAATTCTCGAAAAGATATCCTGCTACCAGATTATAAGATCCCCCAAACAAAATACATTCCTTAAATTTAGATTGCATTGGGATCTAACCATGGATTCATATAATGATAAGAAAATGAATTTTAAAATGAAAACCTAAGACTTATACAGAATATTCATCATTGTATATGACTTTGTCAATCCTAAATGAGGACTCAGTTTGAATCCCCTCCCCCTTTAAATGAGAAATTAATTCAAGGCAATCATATATCCTATCTCTATGTATAGTATAGAATACTTTGAATGGTATAAGCTTTATACACCATGTCATATACAAATATGATAAATTGTATACATGATGCATTATTCTAGTAAAAAGTCAGTACAAACACTGAATTTCAGGCTTTATACTAACTTTGTACTGATTCAGGCTTTGTACTAGTGAATCTAGAGAAATACTGATTCAGGTTTTGTACGGTAACATATATATATGTCCGTAAATCCACTGATTTGCATTTCGAAAAATATGAAGTTGTGAAAAACAAGGAATTTTTAACACTGAATGCGCATTTCTTAAAGCTTCATCAGCAATTTTACTTTAAAGATGATATTATATTAAATTTTCAATGAAATAATAAAATTTCAAATATTAGAATAAGAATATCAAGAAGCTGGTCCCATAAAAGAAGAAAATGCGAGCTGAAAAACATCCAAAAACTCAACATTAGTAGCAGAAATGAAGAGAAAAGAGTCAAAAAGCTCACATTTTTCAAGGTAGTAAGAGAGATTATGTATGGTTATTTTGAGCAAAGAGATCTGGTTTGATAGTATTGATGAATAATTTCTCTTTAATCCACAGACCAGTGCTGCCATCACATGAGTTTTTATAAAATATTGAAAAATTGGATTTGTCAGCAGTATGACCATTACTAGACAAATGTTTCTGAACTGAAGTATTCTTGGAAAGATGTTCTTTTGTCCTCGTCATAAGATTTCTAAAAGTTCTTCTAAGATAAGTCGAACCACAGTCGCATTGAAACTCATAAAATAAGAGAGTGTTCATGTCCTCCTGCCCAAAACACCATTGAGCAAAATGGTTAATAAGTATTTTGAAACTCATTCATTAGTATTATTCAAAATATATTGTCAAGGATACATTCAAATTTGTGGATAAAATAAAGAAGCTAGATATAAGGTCTAAGAAAATTTATTTCAATGTTAATTTATTCTCAAATACATCACTTACTTTGTGTAATTGGTTTACTTATATATTCAAAGTGAAAAAATGATGTGAATTACGATGAAACTTTATACTAATCCTATCAGCTAATCTCGTTTTATTTTTTATTTACTGGTCGTCACGATATCTCCTCATTGAAAGGTTTTGATGCTTTCTTAATCAATCAGCCAAAACTTAACCTTTATGAAAGTTGGTTCCTAAGCATGAAGAAAGTTAATGAATGTAAAACAAGTAAAAGAAACGATTCATTTACCTATTTTTTTTAAATCATGGAATAGTGCATCGTTTTATACACTTTTAGTCCTATGACTATACATCACAATACACTAAACTTGGTTTATTCAACATCCTGAATACTTTCGTCTAAACTCCTTGAGCTCTTCTGCACTTAGTGGGATCATTGCTGCTTTAACCGTAACATTAAAATTGCACTCTCTGATCAATATTTATTTCTCCTCGTAGGGCTCTATGTAAGCATTTCAATGATCAATTAAGTTAATCAGATTCTTTATTTTATCACTGCTCCTGATGTTAAGCCCCAGTAATTCAGTCTTAATTGTTTGATAATTGTTCTTAGCTAATCCAGGATATCTGAGACCTTTGATAAACTTTCTAAGTTAAGTAAGGCCAAAGAAATTATCCTTGCCTTCTTCTTATCAAATTCTTCTGCTTCGAGATAAGAGTTGAATCCTGTGCAAACTCGGATAAGTTTTGAGCTCTGAGGTGACTTCGTCCCCATGATTTTTCAAAGGGCCCTTTGCCCGTGAATTTATTTATTTCTTTTTAGAGTGCAGCGTGCCAAGACAGCTCCAATTTAAATTTATATATGTATTAGAAAAATCTTTATATATTTTTTTTAACGATTCTTAACAGTGGTGATATGATACAGTTATTAGTAATAGTTTATTACTAACCCTCAAAGGTGAAGTCTGAGATTATTTTTCAATGAGTCTCTTAGGAGCCTTGTCGTTTTAGTTGAAGCTTCATCTGAAATGGTCCCGTCTTGTGGAGTAAACTTATGAACCGTGATTTATGAGTGAGGGGTAACTTGTGAGGTTCCTTACCCTCCTTCGTGGAGCCATCTCTTAACCCGTTCTAACCACTGGCGAAATACTCCCCCAAACGAACAGACGTGTCCTTACATAGTGGGTCTAGTGAGTGACTTTATCATTCTCTGTTTGAAGTACAGCATGCCTGGCCAGCCTGCTTCTGTCGTAACTTTTAATCTTGAAAAAAGTATTTATTTATAGTTGATAACTTCTATCTTAGTTCATCAAGTTATTATTTTTCAACGTTCAAGGTTAAAATATTCATGCAAAAATAAAGGATTAAGTATTCATACCTTTTGCATGTCATTTTAAGAGGGAGTCTAATTGTTTTCATTTTGCAAGTCGTGAAAAAGGGAGTTTATTTATATATGTTTTAAGCCAGCGCCACTTTGACGTTCATTAGTTTCCACATCGAATAAAATTTTTATGACTTCTGATGTACACATAAATGAAATAATTAATTTTTAATTACAAAATGTCTAGGTTAAAAGTCCTTTTTTACAATTGACAAAGTCATTTTTACAAAAAGTCTAAGATCTATTCGGTGTATTATCAAATGGTCCAAGTCTGTTTATAGAAAGTATAAGTGATATATGCGGGTATTATCATTTGGCCTAACAAATTTACACGTTCTATAACTTTGCATAAAATCTTTATCAATTGGCATAGGTTTTTTGACCCTAAATTTAACCCTTAATTTTTTAAGACATTTTATTAAGTTCTAACAAAACTAAAAAGATATCACCTAGAAGAGGACTTAGTGGTGCACCCTAATAAACACTAATTTTTGAAAAGATAGAGGAACATTTGTACAAAAAATCTTGATAAGGTTTGTTATTTCCTTACTGCATTTCAAAACCGTCATGTTCATCAATAAAAGAACTGATAATAGTTAAAGTTTCTTCTATAGGCACATTAGGAAATGAAGAACTAATATTTAAAGAAATCATATCTTTTTGAACGTATTTATATTTTTTATTTATCTTTATTTGAACGTATCTTTTAATCCTTAACCTTTTCAACAAACGAAAATGTATCTCTGACAACATGTTTAGTATAATATTCCTAATATTCAACCATTTAGCTAGTATTTATGTTAGTATGAAGATCTATATCTCCCAGTATTTAAAATTTACTTCCATCCGAAAGGAATCCCTGTCTTATAACAATCATCCTTATTCATAATTACTCTTACCTTGTCAGGTTTTGATAAAAACATGTTTTCATAACATTCTTCTAAAAGTGCTACAAAATTTTTCTCAGTAATTAGTCTAAAAATTAACTAAAAATTGACATTCAGAAACTAAAAAAAACATAGCTCTTTGACTATGATTGTTTTCTTTTTTTTCTATTGTTATTTATTTGAACGGTAATATTGCCGAACATCATCAAGTATATTGTTACTCGATTCTAGGCTCATAAGGAAGGTTGGAGAACAAGCAAAAAAATTAAGTGATAAACGTTTTATTTCGCCGGGTCTCTTTAGACTTAATCCCGGACTGACATTTATAGTGTTACAATGCATGTTATTTCTGCCCTTCCATTGGTTTAAAATTATTGCTCAGAGAGGGAGGGGTGTCAATTTGCCATTCTGTTTCCAGGCAGTTTTACTTTCGTTTCTTCTCCATGCTTGGGCCCCCTTTACACTTTAGGAATTCATCCATCAGTAACTGCCCACTGTATCTTTTTCGTTTTCGCTTAATTGGCTGATTGGTTTTCCTCACTTCTTTAGCATTAATTGTAGGTTGACTACAAGTTTGATCCTTTTTCACCTCTTCCTTTACACTAATTAAGGGTTTGCTCATAATTTGATTATCAACTACTGTTGACTTCTCGGATTTTTCACTTGTAACCAACTCTAAATTAGTTGTTAGGCTAGGGATCTGCTCTCTTGAATGCTGATTATTGGCTACAGCCAACTTCTCTAAGGTTTCATTTTGATTTTCGCATTGAGTCGAGCTAAATCTAGGAGGGGGTAGAGCTGCAGGCTTGAGGATTCCTTCAATCTTGGCCAGCTGCTTTCCTTTTTTGAACCTGTCACGGCCTGTAATGCCCAGATTCGCGGCAATCATTTTTTGTACACACAAGTTTGGCTTCAGTTTTGAAATAAAATGGTCCTCCGCGCTTGATAAATCATTCTCCCTCGCCCGACTGGAGAGGCTTTGATCTACTTGGTAAAGGATTGAGAAGTTTCCTTCATCAGCTAAGTGGCCCGTCTCATGTAGGTGGTGTTGTACAGCACTATTGTGTTTAGGCCTCAGGTGTTCCTTGACCCTTTCGCCCAGGGTTCTCGTCGTTCGGCCAACATATTTCGCACCGCATGTACATGTGAAGAGGTAGATTACTCCTTTCTTTTTCAGTTTTGGTATCGGATCCTTGTTCCGGCCATTCAAAAGTTTCGTGGTTTTCTGTACTACCCTCAGTTTTTTCCCTGGGAACGTTCTCTTTGTAATTTGAGATAGTTTATTGCTCAATATTGACTTGCAGGTGTCCCCTTTGAAAGGCAGTTTCAGATAGATCGGCTCCTCGTCGTCATCTACTTCGTCATTTCTTGGCTTTGCATGGGCATACTTTTCGATGAAGGGCTCTGGGTAACCATCTCGCATCAGGAGGGACTTCAACTTTTTCCTTTCTTCTTTAACGTAATCTGCTGAGACCAATCTTTCGATATTCAGGAATTCATTCCTCACTATACTCTTCTTGTGTTCCTTCGGAGAGAAACTGTAGAAAGGTAGAAACTGCGAGGGGGCGTTCTTTTTTCTATGGATTTTTGTCTTGCCAACCGATTCTTGTCGAATGATTTCTAGCTGTAGAAAGCTCAGGCTTCCATCTATTTCCGATTCATTTGTGAACTCGATATTCTCGTGGATACCATTAAGATCCTTGGAAATATCATCAACGTTGCAATCCTCCTTTATCAAAAGATTGAAGACATATCAAGTATGGGCCTGTAGGATAGCTCCGGGGTTTTCTTATGGACTTTGGGCAGTAGATACAACCGGCTGATGTCTGCATCTCTTTTGAACAGGGAATTGGACTCCTCAGCCGTGATTAGGCTTGAATTCATCAAGAGTTCGATCTTCCGATTGACTGCGTTGTTGAAACCTTTAATGCGCGTTTCTGCTTCTTTTCCATCAATGATTCGAAACCTTCTTCTGTCCGATAAAAGCTCTCTTCCTTTCAGGATATAGTCTGATTTCCTTACCAAACAGATTCCGGTTCCTTTGTCTAGGTGGCATAGCATGACGTCAGGATTCTGTCTAAGCTTTGTTAACGCTTCATAGTGGCATTTCTGTAGCTTTGGGGCGTCCGGATTTCTTTGTTTGTATTGGATCCACGCATCGTTGACAACTGCATTAAATCTTTCCCTATCTTGTTCGGAGGATGCTGTTAAACTTTTCGTTCTTGTTATGAAATTTTGGAAGCCAATGTCAGTTTCAACTTTAATTTTTGTTAGGTTAGGCATGCAGAATTTTGGTCCTAGACTCAATACTTGTCTGGTTGCTTTATCCAAAACTAGATCAGTGAAATTAAATGTGTTAGAATCGAGATCTTCAGGGAAGAGGGAGTCAGTGGGGGAATCTACCACTGATTTTTCCATCGTCAAAAAGCTTCGTAAACCGTCGTCGTTGGCCATCTGATTAACCTTGGCTAAGAGTTTTTCAACCATTTCTGCAGGCAACAAGTTCACATCTTTAAGCGCACTCAACTTGTGTTTTTCGTCGATTTCAATTTCCTTCTTGAGGTTTCCGATCCAATCATTCGTTATATGGACAGCGTTCTGAGGTGTGAGTTTCATCTTAATTGAGGTTAACTTTTCCCAAACCACCCTACTGAATTTTTGACGATCAATACAGCTGTGGTGGAATCTGATAAGGTTGAGATTGCAAGAAATTCTTGATAGAAATTTGAGCAATTTGTTATGGGGCATCGATGAGTTCGTAGTGAATCCATTTGAACGGTAATATTGCCGAACATCATCAAGTATATTGTTACTCATCAAGACATTTTATTAAGTTCTAACAAAACTAAAAAGATATCACCTAGAAGAGGACTTAGTGGTGCACCCTAATAAACACTAATTTTTGAAAAGATAGAGGAACATTTGTACAAAAAATCTTGATAAGGTTTGTTATTTCCTTACTGCATTTCAAAACCGTCATGTTCATCAATAAAAGAACTGATAATAGTTAAAGTTTCTTCTATAGGCACATTAGGAAATGAAGAACTAATATTTAAAGAAATCATATCTTTTTGAACGTATTTATATTTTTTATTTATCTTTATTTGAACGTATCTTTTAATCCTTAACCTTTTCAACAAACGAAAATGTATCTCTGACAACATGTTTAGTATAATATTCCTAATATTCAACCATTTAGCTAGTATTTATGTTAGTATGAAGATCTATATCTCCCAGTATTTAAAATTTACTTCCATCCGAAAGGAATCCCTGTCTTATAACAATCATCCTTATTCATAATTACTCTTACCTTGTCAGGTTTTGATAAAAACATGTTTTCATAACATTCTTCTAAAAGTGCTACAAAATTTTTCTCAGTAATTAGTCTAAAAATTAACTAAAAATTGACATTCAGAAACTAAAAAAAACATAGCTCTTTGACTATGATTGTTTTCTTTTTTTTCTATTGTTATTTATATTTCACCTTTTTGACTTTATTCCATCCATTATTTACTTTTCTGACTACTTCACAAATCTCCATCTTTATTTTCGAAATTTTAAAATTTTTTGCTATAATTTAATTTTATTTTTTTCTTGATAAAAATATATTTTTGCATACAATATATTTTTTAGTCAATTCTGTTATTACCTTTTAAATTATTTTTAATTTCATATTTTTAAATTCCTTTAATTTTTTTTGATAACAATCTTTTATTTTAGCCTTACCTTATCGACAATTATTTTGTCAAGAACCTTTATTTCACCACAAAAATTGTCCATGTTTTATCCATCATACTAAAAATCCTATGGATTTTTGAAAATGTCTTGGATTTTGAAATTAAGATTCAGATCTCAACCTCTTATACATGTATTTGGTAGGGAAAATAATGAGTTACTCACACACATCAACTATACATCTTTTTTCACGCTGCTAGTTTTTGCTTTGACTCATGCTCTTTTATGGCTATATCTATCTCTCTCAATGAAGAATGTATTAAAAATACTAGATTCAAGAAAAATCTTTATATTTAAATTCATAAACAGACGAATTCATTAAAGGGTTTGTTTTACAGAAATCTAAATTATTCAGAATTTCTACATATCCATTCAACTCCCTTAATTTTAATAGGTTCACAACCAAATCAATATCCATTCTTGTGGTCCTAATTAATTCTTCTATCCTTTCTTCATCAGGTTACCTTTGTTTGTTCCAAGCATTTTACAATTGTATCAGGGCCAATTGAATCCCAAATAATGTATGAAAGTATGAGAGTATGAACAAACTCAACTCCAAATCGTCAACTCCTAATGAATAAATGCTATTGGATAATCCTTAATGTTCCCAACCTTATTTTATGTATAAATATATATCGAAAGTCGGTGTTTGGTCTGAGAAAACCGACGAAAATAAAGCTTTATTCACCAAAACAAATCTTTCGCTCGTTCTCAGCTCCAGCATGACTCCAGGTCAGCAACCCAAAAATATCTTTGAGGAAATCAGGCAACTTATGTCTTCAAATGATGATACCCAAATTTCCTCTGCCCAGTATCGGGACCTGCAATTCTTTTTGAACACATCATCTTCTTTAGTTAAAGATAAGGTACTGTGCTCTGTCCTACACCAGTCCATTGAAAATCGAAAGTTTCCGAAGATGATATGGCAGAAAGTCAAAAAAGCTAAGATGAAAAAATCAATAGCCAACGCTGTCCATGAATCTCTAGATTTGGCCCAGACAAAAGAAAATGGAATAAACATAATGATCTCGAACGTATGAATGCTTCAGTATAATAGCTTCCAGACAAACTGAGAACTTCATTCCTGGATTACGTCCAACAGGTCACTGATGCCTGTACAAACTCTGAGTCAAAGTCTCTCAACATGAGTATAGTAAATCGCCCGGAGGATATTTCCTTTCCAGACAACCCTGAAAACTATGTGTTCAACCTCACTAGCACTCCGCTTTCCAAAGATGCCCTTGAGGTCCTTTTTATATGAGACGTAATATGAACCTTGAGACTGATATTGGTTTTGAGTTATTTTATAATCAACTTAAAGATCTCCCTTCCTCTTCTAAACAGCTTCGCGAGAGATTCGACACGGTCGCCAACGATGCCAGAATCCAATACAAGCAGCAGAAAATTGATTTCCCATACCTGACGAAATTGATCAACGACCGCAACAAGGATCCGGTCAACTGGCTGAACGGAAAAGGAGTCGTCTATGAATTCAAATGCTCTTGTGACCAGTCTTATATTGGGATGACAATGAGGCCTATATCAGCAAGGATCAAAGAACGCCTTAGCCCGAGCAATGAAGGTTTCTCTATACAAGAACACTTACTAACCACGAATCACTTAGCGAGAATAGAAAATTTTAGAATCAGATACTCTGCGGACCAGAAACGTATCCACAAAGTCCTGGAAATAGCCGAAGCCAAGCTAGTCAACGACGAGTCACCCTCCTTATGTGCTCAAAAGATACTGGGCAGAAAGTTAGACTTCACTGGTGTTAGCTTCCACAAGGCTTCCAGGATGATAAAAAAAGTCTCAAAAATTCAAACAAACCATCCCCCTTCAAACCAAAATTTGAACTCGAATCCAAGCGCTACAACCCCCACTCCGGCAACAATATACAGCAACAACCGAAAACGGCCCTGTCTTCACATCCACACAAATCAGTGAAACCAACAATGATGGCCTAGCAACTACGTTGGCTACAACCCAAATCTCAACATTAGTTGATAATACTTCCTCTAGTTGCAAAAGCCCAAATACAAACATTGAAACAAGCCTACGATCCCCTGGCAACCGGGAACCAAATATAAGCCTTGATGATCGAAAAAGATATCTTTCCCAACCAGAAGTACAGACCCCCACTACTACGCGAAAAAGAAACCTCTACATATCGCCTAAGCAACACAAAAATACGGGGAAACAGAGGAAAGGATTACCAACCGGTAATCAAAAAATAGACGGATTTCTCACAGCCCGGCTAATCCTTATTGTTCCCAACCTTATTTTATGTATAAATATATATCGAAAGTCGGTGTTTTACCGACGAAAATAAAGCTTTATTCACCAAAACAAATCTTTCGCTCGTTCTCAGCTCCAGCATGACTCCAGGTCAGCAACCCAAAAATATCTTTGAGGAAATCAGGCAACTTATGTCTCAAATGAATCCCGAATGTTGACAGCAATATCGATACAATCTGCTAAAGTCATTATGCGCGCCAAATTGTCTAAATACATGTGTCAATCGAAATATTGAAAATTATAGTCCTAAAGATGAATATTCGAGAAGTAGTCAGCAATGTAAATAATGAAAAGACTAAAGTCAAAAATAATATGTCGATAGTCAGAAAGGTAAAAAAGAACAAAATCGTAGTCGAACAAGTAAATCACTCTATAAAAAATATATTTCCTAAACAAGATTCATTAGAATAAATATTGTTCTTGAATTAAAATATAAACTTTATTCTGATTTGCGTTCATTCTTTAGTCACAGTACTGTTAATTAATTCGTCCTACCATTAATTATATCAGGATGGACTGTTGTACACATGTTTCTATATATGTTTATACATTTATTCATTTTGTATATCTTTATAATGAAAACAATTATCTAGCAGTTTGCTCTACATTTTTCTCTCAAAATGGCATGCATTGAAATTGAAGATGTTTAATTAATCAATGGAGTCAAGTGTATTGTGGTGTACAATCATGAGACTAAAAGTTTATGAAACAAGGCATCATCATAATAAAAGATTAATGAACTAGAGCTTTGACCTTTACTATTTACTATTGGTCAGACTCAACGGTGCTATATGTTTTGAATGTATATTACCTAGATCGGTGTACGGTCTGAAGAGAGTCGACAAAAATAGAGGCTATAGATATTTTTGGTGACGAGGGATAAGTACTTAAGTCTTTTAGCATATCTAATTGGATGCGGAGAAGTCACACATCTTCCCTTAGACATAAGACTCAGCGTGTATCTAATTTATAAGCTAGTAAAGAAACAATTCAAACAAGTATGACAGGTATAGACGCGTTTCGTCCTTATTGAGACTCCTCAGTATACCGTATCCGAGAATCTAAAAGACTTAAGCACTTATCCCTCGTCACCAAAAATATCTATAACAAATAATTAAGTATCTAAAATACTTAATAATTAAAATATATATAGAAATAGAGGCTTTTATTCAAATCAAAACCTCCTTAAAAACATATAACAAGCCAATATGTTGGACATGTGGAAAAGGAGATCCACACCAGAGATATGAAATCAATGTTAGTAGTTGTCCTGTAAATATATCTTAGTCTCCTAAAAAGGTTTTTTATTAGTATTCGTGTGAAGATTTTTAGGTGCTGACGATTCAATGGGTATTTATTGTATATGAAAAAAATATCTTACGTGGTATTGAGAGCTAATCATAAAATATATATTAATATTGTTAGATTAAAATTTATTTGATTTCATGTTCATTTTATATTATAAAAATAATTTCCATACCATCAAACAAATCCAACATCTATGATATGATAACAAGCAGAACATTAAGGAGACACACTTGAAAAATATAACAAAAGACTATTTTTTTCACATAAACTAACAGAAAAGCAAGTAGTGGAAAGAAATGAAGATCAGATAAAGATAACATTTGAATTCGCAAGAAAAATACTGACGATCCTTAATCAGGGTGAAACTAGTTTAATCTTGATGTATCTTTGGATGTATGTTTCTTTCTAGCTACTTGAATTATGATTAGAGCTACTGTATACTGGTCGAATTAATATGTGAAACACTTTGAATATTTTCAATATAAGGACTATTTTACATTATAAAATTTTGAAACCAACACCATTTGATACACCATAAAATTCTCTATCGAATGATATCTGAATATCCTTTTCTACAATTTCAACTTTCCCTGCATTAGTAAAAATACTATTTTTCCTTGATGTTGAAAACGAACTAATATGTGAAACACTTCTAAGATTCTCCATTTGCTTAAATTATTGCTTGAAAATCTGTGACAAGGTTGTAATTTTAAGAGGAGATTCAAAATATTCGACAAAAAAATTGAATAAATATAAATATCTACCCTCGTTATTGTCGTTTCGAAATTAAGGAGCTGAAGCCGATTAAATCCTTGAAAATTATTGGGATTTCGAATAAAGTCATTACAAAATGATTTGAGTCCTCTCACGCAACAGTAACAAGAATTTAAAAAAAAAACAGAAATTGAAACAGAAATTCATAAAAACATGATTAGAAGCCAAAATGTACTAATATTTAGAGGAAGTAGATCGAAAAAATCATTACTAAATTTTTATTAGCTGCAGTCATGCAAAATCAAAGCTAGATTTGAGTCTAAATTTGAAAATTATTCAAAATATGTGAAAAGAAATTAGGAAAAATATCTAAGGAAGGAAAAAATAATCCCAAAACTTTCAAAATTCGATAATAATCTTCGAGTTGATCGGATCAAGGAAAAATTAAGCCAAAAATCCTATTCGAACTAAGTCACAATTACTGATGAAAAAAAAGTTTTATTTGAATAGACCTGATGGCTCAAGTTACCATTGGTTTCCAAATGTGGACTCTTAGAAGAAAATACTGAATCACGTATACAGTGAAGCTTCAGTTATAAGTTATAAGTAATTTATTCTTAAGGAACCTTAGCATTAGTCATTTTTTACGGAAAATTGAACTCAGGAAAATATCAAAATATTTTGGCTTGTGCCATATTAAAGTTTAAAAATGAATTCTAAGATGAGATTCTTGTATTTTAACAAAAAATGAGCCATGCTTTGTAATATAATTGACAATAGAATGACTGATTATAAATGAAATTGATTCTACTAACTGGTCAACCCGAAATTTAGACCTAAACCCAATAAAATACCTAATGGGAATTAAATCTTAACAGCAAACGGGGAGCAGTTTGAAAAATCCGTTGAACTTGATGTAAAATTCTAAAAGAGTGTTCATGGTTGACTTAAATTGATGTAAACACATTTATAAAATCAATCGTCAAAAAGTGATTTGATATTATTGAATAAAAGGAGAATTTTTAGGTTGATAAGGAGTGTATCACATATTAGTTCGTTTTCAACATCAAGGAAAAATAGTATTTTTACTAATGCAGGGAAAGTTGAAATTGTAGAAAAGGATATTCAGATATCATTCGATAGAGAATTTTATGGTGTATCAAATGGTGTTGGTTTCAAAATTTTATAATGTAAAATAGTCCTTATATTGAAAATATTCAAAGTGTTTCACATATTATTTCGACCAGTATATAATAAATACTAGCGGTAGTCGCATTAGATTCTATCTGCATTTTGAATATTTCAGCGTATATACAAACTTTGTACTAGTATATCTAGATATTTGCTGATTCAAGGTTTTGATTCAGGTTAAAAATATAAATCTTGCAAGTGAAAGCTGATGAAGATGCCACAAAATAAACTGCTTTAAACTATTTAATGTTAATTCTAAAAATATATAAATAAAGAAAAATTAAGAGAATTTCTTGAAAAGAACACCTGGAACTCTTCAATTTATAGTAACAGGGAAGAGAAAGGGGGAAAATCTGACATAAGCCATAGTAGTCGAAGGTTAAACGAAAATTTTTTTTCTAAACACACAAATGAGGTTCATTCACCATGATATTTTAAAAATCATAACTTACATAACATATTTCTGATATTTTCTTTAAATTTTCCAAGATTTTTATAGACAAACAATATATTTGGCATTTCTGATGAAATTTCATCCGCCATGTCCACTTTCTTAATAGCTAACGAGCAATTCATATCACCAAAATACAAAATAAATTCTGAACTAGTACATTGAATATTCGAAATTCTTAGTAGTCTCGCATCCATCGACTCATACACAATATATTCTTTTATCGAACTCTTCACTATGGTTTATAAGAATTTATTACGTTTAAAAATATTTCAAAAATATAAGGATGCGTCCAAAATTAATTTTAGTTATATATGTTGCAATCAATTTATAGAACTCGATTGTTATCTATAATTTTCGCTCATTATGTATAATAATCAAGCCTCTGATCATTACATATAACTCTTATCTTGAATGAAGAGAAACTCTGACGATTATATTAAACTCTCGCCGGTTAAAATGTGACGGGTAGTAACATGCATGTTAACCCAAAAGACAAATAGGATATGGTGTACCTATTCTTATTATGTAGAGCTATTATATACTAGCTTAGTACTTGTACATATAGGTTACAAAAGAAATATTAAGGAAATTGGTTTGACATGTTCTCTTTCTAAAGCTAGTTTATATTTCTAAACATTTACTGCTTATATTCAAGAAAAATTTGATGATACAAGATTGTTCAAGAATTTTACGGTAATAAACACTTTCCTAATCATGATTCTAAAAGTCTACTTTTGATCATTCTCTCATTTTGGAATGAACGAAAAAACATTCAACTCTAAGTTCAAAAAATGCAAGTTTGATGAATCCTGAGCTAATGATCTAGATTTAAAATAATCATAATAATTTAAAATTGGGAATTCATACTCTTTCTCTTTATTTTAAAAAGCCTTAAAATTTCAATCTAGCAAGGTCTTCAAAATTTTGAAAATCTTATTAGGAAGTCCATTTTTATTGAAATACCTTGGATTTTTTTTAAAATAATCTTTCTCGATCATTAGATGTTGCTGGGAGAGGGTCCTGTGAGATGTGACAGCCTGGAGGGTAGATAATCAACTAAGGTTGAGGTTTGGGTTTTCATGTCTGGGGTTAGATTTTGATTGTGTTTTGTGTGTGACCTTGTTCATGTCTTTTCGAGCTGTGCCTCCAACACCTGAATCCCACCCAAATTCTCCGTAAGATAACGAAAATCAGATCTTCACACCCCTGCTCTATCACTGGTAGTTGCGTGGAGGCTATTAGGGCGTGGTTGTGGAGTTTTTGATTGTCTTGTCATCAAGATCGGTAGAGGATCCGGGAGTGTTCTTGAAGAGAAAGTCATCAACTTATGTTGAGGATGTTGGTTTATGATCCAAGGATAAGCCTGCAGGGCTGTGAGTATTTGGGCTTGCGGTTTTGTTGCTGTGCATCTTTTTGATTATGGCGTCAATGAAATTAAAAAATCAACCTAGAGTGCAGTGTGTTTAGCTCGACTAGGATAGAGTCAGGGTCTTGAACTAATTTCAGCATGAGGAAGGTATTGTCAACTTATCGGATATATATTTTGTATTACTTTAGAAGACGTGTGAAAATAAAAACTATCGAAAAATTGGATAACCATTGATAGAGAACTCTGATAGTTACTTATGTTTAATTAAACTAATTTTAGCTTAAATTTTCACTGAATCATAAATATAATTATTTCTAATAAAGTTTTGATAAATTCTTATATAAATATTTAAAATTACTTGCTAATTGAAACACGAATGCCGAAATGATGTTCATATACATTCCACTTATAGAATAATCTTTTTTTTCCCTTGTGCCTCTCTCAAGAGCTCCCATAATTAGTAGTTTTTGAGCGCTCTGTTGGTATTCTAATGATGCTTGAGATAAATCTAAAAATATCTTTTTGTTTTGAGTAATCAAAGATAGATAATTGTCTTGAATTTCTGGACACATTATAATCAACGAAGATCCAGATAAATCTTTCAGCATGTAATTATTATCTAAGAATGCATATGAATGGTTTTAGTTTTTTTCTTAAAATATAAGAATTGTATTATAAATCAGTTATAAGAAATAAAAACTTACTGGTTTTAACTGGTTCTAAAGTAGAAAAAATTGATTTGATTTAAAAGTAACGATATAAACTAAACTTCTTAAATTTTCATTTCTTATATTCAATACTCCTTCGGATGACGTCATCCATATGAGGTCTTTCAACATAAAAACTACTGAAAATCCATTTTGGATATCACTGGAAATCAATAGCTGTAAAAATAAATTATAAAAATTCCTTCGAATTTCTCAACTTATGATGAAAGAAATATATTCCTATACCTGTACGACAAGATGCAAAATTAATTGTGAATTGACCAATAGGGATTTTTTTGTATTGATCCCAATTAGTCTTCCCAGCTTTTAGGCAAGGAAGGAAGTTGTATATTTTCTAGTTGTCGTCAGGCACTTTTTTACCCTTTTTCTGCTTTGTTTTGTGTTGCTGGGTGAAATGGAGGCAATCCTATTGGGATTTGGAGTTGAGGTTATTAATCCGGGCTGTGAGAAGGAACGTTTGCGATCATAGGGGTTGCTGGGTTGTGGGGGCCTGGGCTTGTTGGTTTGTGAAAGGTTGTTTATCAGCTAATGTTGAGCTTTTGTTTTCTAATACCTCAGTGGTTGCCATGTCGGGGGTAGAAATTGGATTGGTAAATTAACATTATTTTGGCTAACGAAAATTGAATAAAAATTGGCATAAAAATAAATTTTGAAAAAAAAGTCAATGCTGAAATGTCGGCTCAAAATAATGAAAAATGACCTCTTACCTTGGGTTTCACAGGTAAGAAGCGGTTTACGAACAAGAAAAAGTTATCAAAGGTTGCAAAGTTATTAGCAGAGAGTCCTGTTGCTAGCTCAACCCAAATTCCAGAGAATAATGTGGTCAATCCAATTAGTGAACAAAATGAGCAAGTAGTTGAATCTACGTCCTCTTGGCTAGTAACAAGTACAAATGAGAGAAAAAGTGAAAACTCAGAAAAGTTAACGAAAGTTGATAATCTAATCATCTCTCAACCTGTAATTAGCGGAAATAGAAATGGTAAGAAACCTGCACTAGCAATCACTAAGAAGGGAAGAAAACGTAAAAGTCTAAGTGGGCAACCAACGATGGATAGATACGTTAGGAGGAAACAATGATCCTGGAGACAAACAACCAATTGAGTTGAAATCCCTCCTTCCCCTTGTGCTCTATTGTGCTCAAATCCGATTGAACCAATCAGAGGATTTTATTAAACATTTTATCTGTTTTAAAATTGTATATATATCTAGCCGGTGTAAGAGTCTGATGAGATCCTGTGAAATATCAGCTTTATCACTAAATATTCACTGGTCTTCTAAATCCTTACGATGAAAAATGACTTATTCAAGGCTAAAAAACTGTCAGTTTGTTTCCCAAAAAAAGTCCATTTTCCTACTCCTGAGTGATCAAAAAAATAGTCCTTATCATCCGGTTTAATTACCATAAATCTTTTTGGGAGTTAAGTGAATATATTGAAAAAAGGGTAGTCAAAAATGTAAAATCAAAATTAACTAGTCAAAATAAATCGGGAAAAAAATCTCAGAAAATTTAATCAGAATTTGACTGTAATCAAATGTGTATAATATGGAAAAGAAAAATGTAGTCAAAAGTAAAAATATTTTAAAAGAAAGGCGATGCCTGACAATATGAAGAGGTTGAGCTCTATTTCGGACATACTCTTCAGTATTTACATGCCAAATATAAATACATCAATATTACAAGAAAGAGTTTGATTGGTCAGCCTTTCATAGGTAGTAAAAGTTTCTGAGTATACATGAGAATAGATATGAATATGGGTCCCCTCAAATGAGCCATGCGAGAGGTAAAAATGTACAATTGTTTCTGTGTAATTAATTACTCTCTTTTGTTTAATGTTCTCTTTTGAGATTTCTTGTATCCAAATTAGGATTACAATTAAAATGAATTGGGGGGTTAAAAGGTGTATAATTTATAAGTCATGAGTCATGGCATTGATTAAAATTGTCTCGTTTGGAATATTTGTTTGTATTGGGGGTTTGGTTGTTATTGTTACCTGTTCAATGTTCCTCCTCTCTGTTTCGATTGTTTTCCTTTTGTTCCCAAGAATGGGGTTTGGAAGAACTAGAGGTTGAATGAACTT
The DNA here is from genome assembly GCA_012064415.1 of Gyrodactylus bullatarudis. NCBI lineage: Eukaryota > Metazoa > Platyhelminthes > Monogenea > Gyrodactylidea > Gyrodactylidae > Gyrodactylus > Gyrodactylus bullatarudis. Next base: position 22,053 of record SSNU01000171.1, read on the forward strand.
TTCTTGGACACATAGACTGATTTGGTCCTTCTCTATGAGTATTACCTCGGCTGTTTTGAGAGCTGCGATGCTGTTTCCTGTTTGTCTGTAAATGATTTCAAAATTTTCATGGGAAACATTTTCTTCGCATTCTCTAACGTGTTGCCTTATGGCTGTCGAGCCTGTGTACAAGTGTTCGGAGACACTTTCTTCGATGTACTCTGCATTACAAAGGCATTTGAATTTGTATACCACATATGATTCTGATAATGGGTTTGGTCTGTCTTTCGTTTTGTATGTGAACATTCTCTTCGATTTAAAATGAAATCTTGGCTCACACATGGGAAATGTTGACTCACAACATTGTTTTATTTTGCTTTTGGTTGTGTTTTCCAAGACCTCTCCTTTGAATGGTAAGAATATGTTAATTTTCTCTTTCGACTCTAGGTTTTCATCCTTTGGTTCGCCCCATTACCTTTTACAGGTAAACTTCTAAATTTCAACTCTTTCTCTCCAAAGTCTACAAAAAAGGGATTAGTGAAATCACTATTCTCGAGAATAAAACTTTAAAGAAGTATATCTCAAAAAGTAGTCAACCTACCATAAGAAAATTTTGTATATTCCTAATCAGCGTAAAATTCTGAACAACATATCTAATTTTCATCATTTTCTGAAAATTTTTTTGTTTTTTTTCGAGCAGTGATATAGTGTTGGTAGATGAAGAGTATAAAGCAATTTTTGGGGTAAAGATATCTCCTGGAGTTATCTATGCAACCCACTGAACACGTATACTGTCTTATAAACTATATGGTGGATATCTTCTTTAGCTTTCCTGATAATATTTTATTCTAGCCAGATAAATTTCTTGTCCAGTAAATACTCAAACTTATTATTCTGACTTATGAATACTACTTCTTTTCTGTGTTTCTAGACATTTAATTTTAATATATTAGAAAAATTCTCCATATTATTAAAAATAAATTTTATTCTGAATAATTCTTAAAAATTGAACGGTTCCATCATGATGTAAATGCATTTCAAGATAATTTAAACTTTGTTATTAGTAATAACTTATTACTCAAGTTGATGCCCGAGCTTTTATCAACGGTGTATCAAATAAATTTATAGTTTATAAATCTCCACAAAACTGAAGAATCTATTTAATGTTTATATAGATAACACATGTATTAAATGTGGCATTAAGACGAGTGGTGAAAAGAAAAAGGAAACAAATATATCACTTTTTCGAGAAAAACTGCTTCTGTTGTTAGATATATTCACAATCAAAATATAAATGAAATAATAAATATATATGCTCATACTCTGTAGTGAATTTCCGACTGAAAAATTTTTTTTAGATTTCTTGATAACTTTGCCGAGATTGATTTGGAAATGAATACTAATCAGTGTATAGTGTTCGACATAAAAAGTATACACTTATAAAATATTCACTAGTTATTTAGATGCAATATACATCATTCGATAGGACAGAAAAACTATACACGAATCTGTTTAGACATTTGTATTCATTCAAATTAAATTTACTATCAATCATTAAAAATGACGAATTAAAGTATACACTTTTATTCAGTGAAATTTCGTTCTGATAATATAACATTTAGGCATAGAATTATACAGGCTATCTATATTTTCTTTTTAGATTAAACTCAACTCCTTTAACATTTTAGATATAAAATTCTGCCTATTTGAAAATGGTCTTCCATTTTCATAAACTTTTTGTGAGAAAAAAATCATGACACTTCCACCACCAAACCCTCGTTTGATCTTTGTTGGTTTTGGTCGTTTTTTATCTAACCAACAAGATGATGGACCACCAGGACAAACTTAGTTTAAAAAATTACTTTGTGAATCTAAAAAGAAAAAAGTTTATTTGACCCACAAAGATTTGCTTTATTTAGATCTGAAGACTCTATTGATTCATAAATTTTGATGTTACTGTGTATCAAAATTTTAAATGATTATTTTCATTCAACTAATTAATTCTTATCATTTTTAAAGGGATACCTCTGATGATCCTTTAAGAAATGTGCATTTAGAGTTAATATCCTTTTTCTACTTTTACAACTGAATAAAAATTGTCAGCTTTATTTTTTGGCATGGTCTTTGAAATGAAATGAAAATTTATTGAACAATTCATATGTTCTGCTTTACAATTATCATTTTCATGTTAAAAATAGTTGTTATGTACAATTATAAGTAAGGGTTTAGAAAAATAAATAATGAAGATATATATAAAAACAGTAATAATCAAAAGGGATAATTACAAAAGGCAAACAATTTTTTTAATTTTTATCAAAATGCAAACAATAGATCTTACAAAAGGCAAATAATGTATACGGGTTTTTTCAAAACCCAAACAAGATCTATGCGAATATTATCATCAAGGCAAAGGTTAACATTATTTTTTTAACTAAACACAAACTTTTTTACCAAACACAAACATATATTTCTGCATAGTTCACAAAATACAAACATATATTTCTGCATGTAATAATATTACTTTGAATTGTTAAAAAATCAACAATAATTATTAATTATAATTTATTATTATTCATAAATTTTATCTCAAATTTTCAGCTTTTTACTTTTGGTCTTCCTCTTTCGAAATGGAAATTGTCTCTAAATTCTCCTCTTTCAAGTCGTCTATATCGCAAAAATTAAAATCAGTTTCGTATGCTTTTATCATTGTTGATCTCTTGTAAAAATCATCGATAAAATTGTAAACAT
>SSNU01000182.1:0-11097 GCA_012064415.1 Gyrodactylus bullatarudis
ATTTTCAATCTGCTGTGCTACGTGCTTAGCTTGATGAACTGTGTCTTCTGACTTTCAAAAAATTAAATTTAAAAAGTGTTCATTCGAAAAAAATCAAAAAGGCCAATGCTCAAAAACCTTTATTATAAACATATGCCGTAATTTGGTTTTTACAATAAAAAGCAAATTATATAACATTGCCTCAACATATAACCCAGTTACTTATCAGCGCGAAATTCTGTACATCATGTGTGAATTTGTTTGAATCTCTATAACCTTTTCCGAGCAGTGTAATATTTATTGAACAATACATATGTTATCTATATAAACATTAAATAGATTCTTCAGTTTCGTAGATAGTTATAAGTTGCAAAGTTTTTTTAATAATTTTAAATTTCATTAATTTCAAAGTTTTTAAATATGTTTCTGGCTCTGTTGAAATTTGATAGTATTTTTGATTACCATAACCTTAGGGCGTAGGCCTTGTCAATTAGAGTTACCTAATGGGGAGATCCTGATTAGGGTAATAGTTTTAAGTTCTTTTCTGAGCCATAAATTATTTTTCGTAGATTTCATCTCAGTCTGATATGTTGATGACAGAAGGCGTGTAAATATATTGCATCCAGTTTGTATTTTCCTAGACCATTTGTCACATTCAGGGTTCCAGATTGTAGAAAAGTTTTCAATTACTGGTCTTGCATAAACTTTAAATAAAAGTAGTTTCATGCTATCAGTTTTGATGCATGTGTGGATGTGGATGAGTCGGCCAATGAATTGTTTAATAATTTCTTTGTAATCAACAAAATCAAGTTTCCATGAATAAGTAATCCCAAGGTCCTCAATTGTAGTTTTAGGGTGAATTTTATCTTGGTTGATGTAGATATTTAAATCTGTGATCATTGATTCATTTGGAGTTGGTCCAACTCCATCCTGAGACTTTTGATTTGATTATTTGGATGTTTGATCTTTGACCATTGCATTCAAAAAATTGATTCCTATTAGTGAGATAATTTTCCAGATAGTTTTAAAGTTTACAGCATATACCTTGTTTATGACAGGCTTCAGGTGAAACGAGGATTAATAACAGCTCTAGCGAAGAGAAGAACCCAGAGAATAGTTTCAGAATCAGCATGGTAAGAAGAATTGAAAAAATTAACCGCCATTTTCGTTTCAAATGACTACCCTATAAATTCGATAAACGATAGACTATCAAAACTCTACACCCCAAGAAGGAAGACCAAAGAGCAAGAAAGAGAAACTGCTTACTTAAGCCTACCATACAAAGGGGATAAAATCTTAACAATTTTCCAAAAGAAAATTAATGAAGTGTTCACCAAAACGTACCCAAACGGAAATCTCAGAATTACCTTCCAAACACAGAAAATGTTCACGAGCAACGCAAAGGCTTCCATCGACAAGATGAAGCAAAGCAACGTAGTGTACAAATTCTCATGTCCATGCAAATCTGAGTATATTGGCCACACAATAAGACGTCTCGAAGAAAGAATCGGTGAACATCTTCACACGGGCCAGACCGCAATACGAGAGCACCTCAAAACATGTTAGGCAAATGTTTCGCCCCAAAACTTTGAAATCTTATTTAAACCATTTAGAAACAATGTCTACTTGTAGAAAGCTGCTGAAGCTTATTTAATAAATCAACAAAAGCCAAACCTATGTGTACAGATGAATCATGTAAAACCTCTGAATTTGCCTAAGCCTAGAGAAAGAAAGTACCCTTTGTCCCAACACCCCTCCAGGAAGAGAAGAAAAGTGTAAACTAACCAGCAAATAACTGATTTCTACAGAACAACCCAATAACTATGATTATTCAATTTACTATTCTTACACTTACACTTTTTTATAAAAAAAGAGACCCGCAATTATGGAAAAATTAATACCAATCTAAATTTTAATAATATGAAAAACTACACTGTGCTCATCTGGTAAAAGGCTTGAGCCAATTGTAATGTAAGATAATATCTTAACCAATAACCTGTTGTTGTTCATTTTTTCTAAAACCTTATATATATGGCATGTATCACACTGATGAGTATGCCCGAAATAAAGACCTTATTTGTGAAAACTTTGGCATCACTTTCTTCTTTTCTCTACAAAAATGGAAAATTTATCGATATCTCAGCTCAAAACTGATATAACTCAGCATTTTTCAACTGAAAATTCGATTCAATTCATTAAGATAGTAAACATCAATTGTAAATAAAAAATTATTCAACAAAAATGGTATATAATAATAAATATCTATCGAAAGAAATGATATAAATCTTTATTTATCAATTATTTAAAACTGTAATACATATTTAATACATAAAAGCATAGATCGGTTCTCCATCCACCCTTTAATTCAATATTATCCATATTCATCAAGGTATATCTTGCAGTTTATGCATAATTGGCAAAAACCTGATGAATTTGAATGAAATTTTGCATAATCAGCAGGAAAACTTGCAGATTATGCATAATCGGCAAATTATACAAATTCATCACAATATATATATTTTAACCATAATTTTTTATTTATTTTTGTTTTTTTAAAGTAAAGTTACATTATAACTTACAATTATTAATCTCTTTGTAGCGTATTAGACCTAAATAATGAAGGGTTTATCTTATATTTCGCTTAGAATCAGCTTAATTTTCATATAAATCATGGAAATATTTTAATTCTTAAACTTTAATTTGAATGGTACTATTTTCGCCCTCTAAGAAAAAAATATAAATTACAATCTCCAAAGAAACAGTTAAAGTTAAAGAATTTTGAATCAAGGAATATAATATAAGCTGAAAAAACTCTAAAATAAATAGCAACAGTCGATAGTTGAGAGTTGAACAAATAATTATTCTGTACACACAAATTAAGTATTTAAATGTTGATGTTTCTTATATTTCTCATTCTTAACTGTTTGTCTGAAAATTGTAAATTGTAATTTTTCATTCAACCTCCAACTTTCATTAATTTTAGAGAGAGACCTTTGATGATCCTCTAAGTAGTGTAAATTTAGTTCTAAATTGTGGATTTTCGGACGTTTTTGAACATTCACGTGAATCACTTGATTTTAATCATCGTGTAAGAATTAGGATTTTACAAATTTTGTTAAAATATCGTTCAAACTCGAGTCATTCTAGTATCATCAGATTCAAATAAATGCTCATATTCAAGCTTTCATATTTTTATACGACTTTAGGTGTCACAAATCAATAATTTATACTTTTAAATTACCTTTAATATATTTCAATTTCGAATAAATATAACTGATATGATCGTTATATTTTATTTTCAAGTTGTATATAGAATTTTCTTTTATCGCATTATCAATAAATATAAATTGTTGATCAATTTTTCTAACTTCTGATAAACTTAGATCAAAAACGTTTATTTTTCCGTTAACATTTTTTTGGAATAGGAAAATGAAATTTTCAATTTGAAAATCACTTTGATTGATAATTTCAATATCCACATAATCTAAAGTTCAAGGATTATTATTATGAATCTAAACATGTATTATTTAATAAAAAAATAGATCTATACTGATTTTATTACAATATGAATAGCCTTATTTTTTATGAGAATATCAAGTCGTTCTTGTCAAGTTCAAGCAAAATACTGAATACTAAATCGAAATCTATGAATCAAATAAATACCAATCAAATGTTTGGACATTAAACTTACTAGCAAATTGTGGTCAATGGTTATTAATATATCCATGCGAATCTAACTTGATGAAGATTGTCTTCTCACACCTAGATGTCAGAATTTGGATAAGCAAGTGTCAATTCCATAAGAGAGCCAAATAATATTCAACTCACGGTGGCAGATTTAGACGCGTTTCGTCATTATTAGACTCGTCAATATACCATAGTCAGGATTCGAACCCAAATCTTCAACGTTGTGAGGCAACACTTCTAACAATTAGGCCAGAACCCCCGTTCGTCTCATATTACTCAACAATCTCATAGTATTGACACCGCATACACACTAGTTTTTTGTAAATAAGCACTACATGAAATCCCTCTTTAATAACTGTGTAAAAGTTATCCCCCTAATTTCTACCACTCAAAAATCTCTTTGGTAAATCGTGACTACTTGTGGAATTATCATTGACTTACTTCCCCAAGCTCAACGGATTTTTGATAAATTACAAGAATCTGATCTATTCTTAGATACATTTATATATGCATAGATGTATTGATGCGCTCACGTTCTATTTTTTATCATGATGCACGGTCTACGACTAGACTGTAACACCTTAGTGAATCGGGGTAAACCTCCTCTGAAATCTCTGAAATTCTTGAGATAACGTTAGACCGAGTTAAATACTTTCGGAGATCAAGAGTCGTAAAATCAGGAAATTAAAAATTTTATGACGAAATCAAGATTTATTTGCTCGAAATCGACAAGCCAATTAAATACGAGATACTTCATATAAATCTTCGTGAAAAGGCCGAGGACCTGAACGTGAAATTTACTCGGGAAATAATCAGACAATTTCTCCAGCAGAATCCCCAATTCAAGCGTAAAATAGTTTGTTTCCTTTATGTTCATGAATCTTTTAGATATTTCATAGTAATGAATCAATCAAAGATAAGCCCGCTATCCTTGACAGATGCGATTTATCTGGAAGAAAAATTGTCTCACACTAAACAGGTATCAGTCTGGATTGCCAGAGAAGAAAGCTAAGACCTTTTTCAAAGGCAAACGGCAAGGCTTCGAATTTCAATAGCGTCCCTTCTCTGCGATATCAATACTTTGATGAATGTGCACGGGAAATGGTTGAAGAATGGCGTAGACACAAACTCCCAATAAGTATAAGATGTCTCAGTGAAGATATCAGAAGAATGTCCATTAATTTAAATCTTGAATATAAAGTTAGTCATGGTTGGATCGAAAAGTTTAAACAACGAAACAATTTTAATCAGCATCGTATCTATGGTGAGGGAGCTGGAGAAGACATGAATCTGGTTGAAAGTTGGATTTTAGACAACTGCGATTTAATTGAATCATATGATGAGAATGCCATATTCAATGTTGATGAACTGCATAATTTTTTAAAGAAAGATCTCGAGTTACTTTTGATACATCTTCAATAAATTGTCGAGGAGATGGAAAGATTTCCAAAAATCGGGTTTCGGTTATTTTATGTTGTAGCATGAAAGGCGAGAAATATCCACCATTCGTTATTGGTAAGCTTTTTTAATGCTAATTTAGGTAAATCCAAAAGACCTAGGTGTTTCAGAGGTAGTATCCCAAAAAATTACACTGGAAATGCGAAAGCCCACTACCAAAACAGGAATATTCTCTTATTATTCGATAATGTTCCCTTTCATCACATCCCTATATCTCCTGCAAATGTTCGTCTATTGTTCCTACCTCCAAATACGGCTTCTATTACGCAACCTCTAGATCAAGGAATTATATGGAGCTTTAAGTCGAATTTTAAGAATATTTTAATGAGGCATTATGAAATTCCATCATCATCATATCAACTGCTTACAGATGGGTTGTAAAAGCTTTCGATGACGTCAAAACTTCTGTGGTAGTGAACTGCTTTAAAAACTTCTCATTAAAAAAATTTCATTCTATAATTCCTTCGATTGTAATTTATCAAATATCCGTTGAGCTTGGGAAAGTACAGTACTCCTGTAACTCTTTAATAACTGTGTGAAAGTTATCCCCCAAATTTAAAATTATCTAAAATTACGGGTCTCTGTGAATGAACTACGTGTGAATACGAACATTAGTCATAATTACCTTGTGTAATAAACAAGTGATGTGAACAATGTCCCCCCCATATCGGAAAAGAATAGCCAGGAAGAATTATATTCATTTTAAATTCCGATTTTGAATTTGACGAAAACTTTAAGGTTATTTCTGCTAGTTCTATTAGAAATAGCCCTACTAAACATGGTATAGAAATGATCAGCAGAAAAATCTCTTTCAAAAAGTATTAATTTAGTTGAAAATTAATTTTTAGCCTATTTTTGGGTAAATATGTCTGCTTACAAGTAGTCACGATTTACCAAAGAGATTTTTGAGTGGTAGAAATTAGGGGGATAACTTTTACACAGTTATTAAAGGGGCAGTACTGTATTTAGAAATTACAGTGTTTTTAGACATTAAACCTACTAGCAAAGTGTGGTCACTGGTTATTACTATATACATGTGAATCTAACTTGATGGAGATTGTCTTCTCACACGTAGATGTAACACTGTAATTTTTACCAATTAAATTATTTTGTAAATTTTCCAGATAATTTTGATCAAAATAACTAATCTTAGTATTCTAAAATTACTTTTCTTTTTGAAGGTGCTTGTAAGATATTCTAAATTCTTTATAATAAAATAAGCATTGATTTCCAAGTTTTCTTTGATAATATTTTTGTATTTAAAAATATTTATAGTATGTAGAAGTGTGTTGGGTTCAACTTCAAAACATTCTTTAATATATGCTCCTTTTTTGGCATAGTATTGATGCGTTTTTGAATCAAATATCATTTTATCAATTAGAGTGATGCAAACCATTTCATCAGTTTCGAATTTTAAGAATCGTTCACAATTTCTAGATCCTTAACCAGATTAGAATTGAAAATTACTAAGAACATTTTCTAATAGCTCCATGAAAAATAATTGATCCATGCATTTTAAGATAATGTTTGTAAACACACCATCGACACTAGCTCCGAAAATTTTAATATATTTATCCAATTTTTTATATACACATTTTGAAGATGAAATATCATAATTTATATTTTGAACTTCCAATATCATATCGAAGCTGAGAGAAATTTCATTGATATCTGAAATATTTATTTCTACTAAATTCTTCAACCCTGAAAAATTATAAATAAAGGTATAAACGATTAACAAAGATTATTCGGAATTTCTAGGTCAAAACCAAGAATGAATATGTGACACTGTGGAAAGTGCTCAATATTGTTATATCTGAGTATTTCTAATCACTATTTTCTTATGTGATATTGTTATTTCAAAATATGCCAAAAATATATGTATGTTTCCCATCGAACTTTGGGGAGCGAAGCGGTTATAATGTTAAAATGATTCGTGTGAAAGCTTGGATTAGTACGAATCACTGAATTGGGCAGAGAAAAAAAGATTTTGCATTTCAGGGCACATCACGCATTTCCTTCTATCTTGAGCAGCTCAATGAAAATAATGTTAATATTCAAAATTGATCGAAAGGTTCAAAAGTGAGTTTGAATAGATTCTAACTTTTCTTCTTGCTAATTCAGATGAGTTCTTAAGGATCTCAGACATATTAAATGATCTTTTTTCTAAGCTTTGCCGGAAGGTTCAACTAGCTCATCTAAGAGTTGAAACATGAACTGAAGATGATTTAGGGTAACAGAATGACTTCTAAAATCATCAGAGATTTGTGCAAACGTTGAGAGCATTTTAATAAATAAGAAAGGATTTCGAGAAAATTTGAGGAATAAGCGCTTTATTTCAGGCATACTCTCCAGCCTCTCATTTTTGCCAAATATATAGTAAAGAAATAATATAAATAAATAAATCTAAGTGGTTCTCTTATTGATCAGGGTTGAAGGGCATTTGCATTGTTTGTCGAGTTACCACATTGTCTTGTGAGGTGATTGACAATACCCACCCTAGGGTGGGACACATATACAATATCATATATATGATATGAAAGTGTATAGGGTTAGGCATTAGAGTGTTGTGTAACAGTAACGTATTAGTGTACAAATGAGGTATACATAATGTTGGTACACATATGTAACATGTCAGGGATAATATAGATTTCACTATCAATTTTGTACGCTAATGTATTTGGTAATTTTGTTAGTTTTTTTCTACATCTGAACGCCTCATCCTTTTCCTTGAGTTTGGCTATTAGTCTGAGCTGAGGAGGCCGTTCTAATGTTCACATTTGACCAATTAAGACCAAGAGGTTTTGTTATTTTCTTCTGTTACACCAAATCTCTTTTTAAGTTTGAGGGGGCGAACTAATTATAATTCATTAATTCTGCCGTAAAAGTCTTCTTCATGTATATCTCTAAAAAGTGTAAACGCTTTTCTTCTTCCTTTTTCATAGTGAAACACATATTTTGGTTCGCAGTATTGAACTTGGACAGAAGAATATTTTCATCTTCATTTTTCTTGATTAATAATAAGGTGTCATCTAGAAATCTCCAATAGCTGTCACATTTTTCAATAATCGGCTTAAGCATATCATTTTCCATCTTTGCTAGGAGTAAATCAGCTAGTAATGATCCCATGGGTGATCCCATTGTAACTCCATATTTTTGAATATATATATATAGATACGGTATCTAAAAGAGAATGCTATGTTTTTATTCTGAATCCCTGATGCTAAACATGTTTTATAAGAAACAAATCTTGATGTAGAATCTCTGTCGGCACAAGTTAATGATGAAAAATACTTTCAAAATACGTTTGAAACTTTTCTGCTGATTCTTCATCTATTATCCTCTTCCTTCTTTTTTTCAGATCTGATTAATTTCTTTAAATATCAAGATTCTTCATCCTTTGCGATCTGATTGTCCCGATTGAATGTATTCCTCTCTTTTAAAGAGCCTTATGGAGATCGATACTAGCAAAATTTAGGTTTTCACTTTAATTTTTCTGTTAACTTCTTTATTTAACATCCAATTTTAATACAACATGTATCAATAGATTTGTTACTGCTCATAACATATTTTGATAATTTTATTTTTACAAATTCATTTAACGGTATTTGAAAAAATTGGAAGTGCTATTCTAATCATGATGCAATATTTTTGTTTCCAAGATATCATACGAATATACGTACCTTTATCTTCTGAATTCTTTTCTTGAAAAGTAGAAAAATGTCATCTCTATGATTATTCTATCATTATTGAAAGAGAAAATGAAAGAATAATATATATATAAAAGAATATATGTTATTTATTAGAGAGTTTTGATGTTTTATAAGCTTACTTTTTATTTTCTTTGGCTTTTACTATTTCTTACATAATTTGTAAATTGTTAAATGAACTCTTAAATGTACATACGGTTTTTAATATTTCTTCTTTCAATTTTTGCATGTCATTTTGAGAGAAAGAAAGTAAAAAAACTGCTAGATAATTATTTTAATTTTGCATGTCTTGTAAAGTGGGTTTATTTTTATGTCTCAACTTTAATGTTTACAGTCAAGCATTAAACTCACTCTGAGAGTTTTAATTTTTTCACACTTTCTGAGTACTTGTCTGCTATTTTAGTGAAACATGGCAAAACATGATGGAAATTTAAGAAAAAAAGCTTAGCCTTTATATAGGAATAGTGAGAACTGGAGAGAATATTCCAAGATTTCTGTTTCTTATTCTTCAGCTTATCGTTGGAGACAGAAAGGTTTCCATTTACTAAGAGGAGGATGATTTAAAGATTACTCCAATTAAGCTTAATAGTCTAATTGGATTTAGAAGTTGATACTGAACAAGCTATAGGACAGGTATCCCAAGATACGATTTCTCAGTGTTTGATTCATTTCGTAAAATATTTTCGGCTAAACTATACTTTAGGGGCACCGGCTGTATATATATATATAGAAAGAAGTAAAACAGTAGAAAAACACAATAAAACTTAAGGAAAGCATAATTATCGCATAAATTTATCAAATACTCACTATTGAAGAATGTACAAGTTTAAATCCAAAATTTGTATATAATAGTTAGTATTTTTCATAAAACCGGTCAATTTTAACAAAAACAAATGAAAATAAACCTATTTTGTTAATTTGATTCAAAAACCGCAAAGACTAAATTAATTATAACATCATGTCATCTATAAACGATATTACTCCTGATAATGTTGAAAGCCTGACCATAATCACTCTTGCTAGAGCTTATGAAGATAAAAAGGGAATTGTCCAAATGTGTCAATGACTTAAACTCATTCCTCTAACTATTTCTCACGATGATTGTGATGGTGAAATGTATCTCGGAGAATACAGTTCATCTATCGATGGATATGTTTTTCGGTGCTCGACTTGCAAAAGAAGAAAATCAATCCAAGATGGTAATTCTAATTTATTTATTTTTAAGGAACATTCTTCGCAAGATCTCATCTTCCAATATGGAAAATCTTGGTGATTATTAGAGTTGTGTGTTACAAAGCTGACAACCTCAAGTTCATAACTTAGAAGAAAGCCACTTTGATGGAGATAATAAAAAGAAGAATTGTTCCTGGCTCCATCATTATCTCGGATGAGCACAAATCTTATAAGAAACTCAGTCAAGAGGGATACGACCACAAAACAGTGTGTCATGAATATGAGTTTGTGAATAGAGAGGGATTCCATAACAACCGCATTGAGCCCATATGGGGAGCAGCCAAGAGAGACGTAGGAAATGTCCGTAATAAAAGGAAGAACTTATTAGATAGCTATTTGATGATGTATCTATTCCGAAGGAACAGTCCTGATAATATTTTTCAGGCTACCCTGCATGCAATCTCAGAAATTTATACTTTTCAATAAAAATATTCATTTTTCAATATTGATTTCTTTTCAAATCTTTGATTGACCTAAGGAAGTTAAGCATTTCGAAAAATTATAGAATAACTTACATTTTAGTTAATGTTGATTTAGTTTATTAATTTTCATGTTTACTCATGAGTAGTGACGAAATTTTATTATATAAAATCATGGTGCCCCTAATGTAAAGTTTAGCCATATTTTCTTATAATAATAATTAAAATGTATGAATAAGATTTCGTTTTTAAGATTCAATTTTAACCTTGATTGTATTGATAATTAATCTGTCATACCATTAATTATATATCAGAATATAATGTGTTACATATAAAGTGGTCGAATTAATATGTGGGCCACTTCAAATATTCTAAATTCTCGATTTATTTTGAACAATATTATTTTCAAATTAACACTGTTAGATTGAAAATTTATATATTTCCATATAAAGGTAAAAATAATATTTTTCATTGAAAATCAAAACGAAAAAATATGTGGTTCACTTTTTATTTCTGCTATATTGATCATTATTTGCTCAAAACAACTAAGGTTAGGTGATATTTTTAATTTATATGCATTATTTTAGAGTTATCCATAAGTAAAATTTACA